>JAUMHQ010000075.1:10050792-10070804 GCA_032361165.1 Enteromius paludinosus | reverse complement strand
TGTCCATGTACTGAACTGTTATTATTCAACCATGCCAAGGTCAATTCAGTTTTCCATTCTATGGCACCTTTAAACAATAATATCTTTAGTACAAATGGAAATATACAGTACAGTCCATATAAAGAGAGATAAATATACAGTAAGGCATTAAATTGATAAAAACTGACATAATACAGAAGATTTCTATTTTCAATAAATGCTGTTTTTTTTACTTTCTATATTTTTTTAAAGATATATATTTCTGAGCGCAAAATCAGCCTTTTAACAATGACTTCTGAAGTATAATGTGACAGAAAAAATAAGCTTTGTCATCACAGGAATAAAGTACATTTAAAAAAAATATAGTAAAATATTAAAGATACTTCACGGTATTACTTCAGCATATAAGGGTTAAAATATAAGTAAGAGACATTTTGCCCAAAACCAAACAAATATAGTTTTCTGAAATCATTGTTGGTTCTATATTCATTCGTTTTAAACAGTTCTTTCCACTATAATGAATATCCGTTCAACCACACTATTAAAGAAATGAAAAGACAAGAAGAGGGTATAATGAAGTATAATATTGTAACAGTAGCAATAAAGCATTCCATTTCAACCTCTCATAAAAACCTACGATGTAGGGAGTGCATGCATAGCCACCCAGTGCCAGGATTCTCAACAGGATGGTATTTTAACTATATCTTTTAAAAACAATGTGGTTATTAAAAAATGGTTCTTCCTTTTTATTGTAACTTTAAATTTCACATGTCACATAGCAACGTTTGGAAGTAAAATTTGGCAGTTGCGACTCTCCCCGCTCATGTTTTTACAGCAAAAGTTATAACTTTCCCTCCCGGCCCATTTGTTAAGTGCCTGTTGTCTTGGGATGTAATGTCTGGGACTGGGTAGTGACCTTTGACCCTTTAGGCAAAGCTAAACCTGTTTAAGTCTGTCAGTGTGTTGCAGATTTTTTTAAGAATAAATCTCACATGCATATACAATTGAACAAAACCAGGGTGAGTAAATGGTAAACTCTTTCTTTGAAATATTTTTTATTTGCAAGAACATGCTACCAGTCCATTTTGACATTTCTGTATATGCAAATCCAATCCTTGTGTAACTTCAAAGAGCCATTTCCAAACAAGTCATTTCAAATATCCTGACAGATTGTTTGAGAAGGCGTGAGGGTGTATGAGTTGCAACCCACCAGCATGTGTCGTGCAACCAACCCTTTCCCAGTTTGCAGTTCTTTGCATTGCCCCTCTTGCTTGAACAATCTATTGAGGGTTGGGCTCCAACATAACTGCAAATGAAAGATATTATCTGAGCATTTGGATGTATACAAAATTGCAAAAGATCAGGACATGATCACAAGTTTGGTTCTTCCGCTTATTAGATTGAGATCAGATGAAGTGACTCAAAGAGAAAGATCACAATGGAATCTGACTGTATAGTTCTTGGAAGCAGCTCAAATGAACCAGCTGCACCGTAGTGGGATGCATGTCGCCACTAGCCCCCATCCGAAATGTCCCGCTTTGACCTCCACCTCTGTGTGCAAATGAATAGCAGCAAGTTCAGTCTTGTCTTCTGAAAAATGTTTCCAGCTCCTTGCATTCTTAGTTGGGTTGGCTGTATACATTTACATGCATTTAGTATATGTATATATGCATTGAGTGTGATCATTTATCTGGTCATTATATATTATTATAAAGTAAAAATTGTAGCAATATTTATTACAAGTAAAAACACTATCTTGATATAAAATGTGCATTACGTTTTTGTAATCAGAATTTATGCAGTCAGCATTTTTTACAGTAGCAAAATAATAGTAATTGAGTGTTTTTCAAATGTTTTAACTTGCATCAAGCAGGAAATTTAGCTGGAAAGCTCATGCAGTGTTTCTTTAGTAGGATTTTCTTTAGGTAACGTATGCTAAATTCCATATTGACACAAAGTGTCAGTGCGTGACATGCTAAAACATAGAAGTACAAATTCTGTAATATAGGTGTGTCAAGTCTCATCCCAGTTTACACTGGCTGTCTGAACTGAATTTGTATCTTTAGGGAGGAAAAAAAAAGGCTTGAAGTTAATAAATTCACAAATGCATCACACTCTCTGTGAAATCAAGCATTAATCAAGTCATTTCTGAAGGGTGTATGGACTTGAATATCCTGAAATATCTGCTGACTGTGCTAAAATATGAATTTTTATATTTGATAAACAAGGCTTTTACTGTATATTAGCCTTCATCCTACATTTTTGCATTACAAATATTTCTACAAGTCATACCTGGCAAATATAGTGCTTCAATATTGTTATAAATGTTTTTTTTATTATTTTTTTTAATAAAAAACGTAATAATGAAGTTAATGTTGTGTAAATTCAAAAAACCACACACAGTTACACGTCTAAAAGTTGAGTTTATTATGGAAATTGAAAAATAAATGCAAAAGAGCCAAAAACTGTTTCTGTTGAATTCAATTTGGACTGGAAACGTGAAAATGCAGTTTGAGATAAAGCTTTGAGTTTTCAAAGCATGCATTGTTCAGCACATTTGCGCATGGTTTATGCAAATGGACACACTAACATACACACACAAAACATTAAAGAAGAACATTTAACCTTTATCCCACCAGAAAAAAAAAAAGAAAAAAAAACATGAAAAAGATTTGAGATTTAATAACAAAACAATGCAACATCTTTATTTTAGATTTTACACCATCTAAACATGAGCACCATAAAATCATTGTCCATGCAACGGTAAACCCTAGAAAAATCTATTCATATTACTGGTTTAAGGCAGTCTTCCCTACACCGTGTATTTTTTGTTCGGATGCCTTAAGTGTACCGGAACTCCACACGTAATGCATGGTTGTAATTGTTTTAACACTAAATCATCAGATTATGATGTCAAACCACATTTTGCATCAAAAAAGAGAGAACGCTTGAAATATTTACATACGTATGGGGAATTTCATATTCCTGTTTGAATCGAAGGTACTTTAACAAAATCTCTGGGGCAACAGGAATGATCAATATTGATCGATCAAAAAGAAAATTTGCTTTTCTTATGCCTTTAACTCAACTCCAACCTAGTAGGTTCTGGACCATTGCGCAAGTAAATGAAGGAAGTATATGCTATACTCTTCAGGTCTTGTTTTCTACTTGTGTTCACAGCGGCTGGTCTTGATTTAGGTTCTCCTCCGGGGTACTGCTACAAAATATATAAATAAAAAAGGGGTTACCACAAGTTTATCACTTTAAAAGCATATTGCCTAGCATAAAACCTACCTGGTCTTCTTGAAGGCACTCTCCCCCCTGGAAACGAATTAGCAAAAGAAATAAATGTCAACCATGTCGGGATGATTTAGCAGGACATAAAATAACTAATATCAGAATCTTACCTTCAATAAATCTGCTGATTTCCTCAGCGTTATCGCTGAAATCTAGGGGGAAAGAAGAAAAAATAATGATTGATATTCACATTTATCTGCTTATACATGGAGAACTAGAAAGAAAAGAAAAAAGGAGGAAATAGTGGTTGAGTCGACCAGCTTTACTCCGTAGCCTGTAGCTAGAAGAGATCCCAAAGGTAAAGAGTATCCAAAGAAGAACAATAAACCGAAAGGATTAGTTGTCTTTTATCAGTATCTTTAGCATAATAAAATGCCAAACTGTAATCCGTTACCTGGAATATGACTAAATCTATTGGGGAAAAAAAGTTTGGAATGAGGATCTCAAAGTGGAGTTAGCGCTGGCACTAGCATGCTAATAAAGTGTCACACTCTACCATAAAGCTCCATATTGGTGGAGCTGCTGACTGAATATTCAGGACCTGTTGATACAAAACATTAAGCAGGTGTCAATAACTGTGAAATCCTTGTCCTGGAAACGATGGGTTCTGGCTTGAACTGTTGAAATATCACAAGTGCTTTTTTTATAGCCATATTTTTATCACATATTTGGAGTATGACAGTATGTCTAAAAGACAACCCATTGCCATTTTTATTCACATTTTATTTACACATGCTATTTTTTTCCTTTATCCAAAAAAGTATTATCCTAGCATCGCAAAAATGAAGTTGATCCTGTTTCATTTCAATTTTTTGTACCCTCGGATTCTCAAATAGGTATATCTCAACCAAAAGCTTAACTATTCAGCTTTCAGATAATGTATAAATCTCTATTTTAGACACTTAAGACTTGTGTGATCCAGGGTCACAGATTTATGATTGTTTTAATGTTTAGGTAACACACACACACACACACACACACGTGCAGACGCAAATCATTTATATCATGGGTGTGTTAAATGATGTTTACCTTCAACGACTGTGGTAAAAGATGGATCTCTTTCGATGACTCTTGTAACCTTAGTCATGGTAGGATCACCTTCGATCACCCTGGTGACCTTAGTTAAAGTGGGCTGACCTTCAATCACACGGGTAACCGTGGTTTTTTTTAGTGGTGTCTCAATAACCCGTGTCACCTTCTTGATGATGGGATCTCTCTGGACTGCACAGATAAAAAACAATAGTCATTAGACAAATGCAACAAATCAATCTAGCCGTCTTATTAGTAATGAGTTGCATTGGGGAAAATTATCTCTGAATTTTGGAGAAAAGAGATAAAAAATATACGTACTGATAAATGTCAGAGGGATCTCCCGATACCTGTATCCAGAGACAAACTACAAAGGAAAAACACACACACACACACACACACACACACACACACATATATATAGTCTATTGCAATTTTTAGGCACGTCAATTAAATTACAAAAAGAAAAAAATATAAAATTTTGATTACACTACACATCTGCTTTGCAAGATCATATCAAGTTATGAAGCCTGTATTTGGTTGAACATAATCAAGTTAAGTCGAGAGCTTCAGGGCAACGGGTCCACAAACAGGCCTTTATGTAAAATACTTCATGTTTTGAAGGAGCATGTGGCAGTTCAATACCTTAAACTGGATGTATCGGATGATCCTTCTTAGGAGTGTAAGGAGGTCCTGGTTCCCAACCGGTATATCTTTAAAACAGAACACAGTTCTTAAACATGGATTTGATTTATAAAGGGAAAACAGGCCAGTGCAAAGATCAAGGCATTATTTCATAACCCTCACCCTCAGGGTACAGAAGAGTCCTAACGAAGTGAATTACTCCATTTGTGGCCATCAGATCCGAATCAGGAACTTTCACAGTGTTGACATGAATGCTCCCATTTGCCTACAAATTGCAAAATGTTTTCAACAAATAAATGTTATAGTAAAGGTAAACTTTATATTACAGCTGGAATTATAAACTCTGATTAAAGTTCTCACATGTGTCCCTAAAACAGATGTTGTGACTGGAAATTAATTTCAAGTCTAGACAGCCAGAGTGCTGGATACTTACATACAACACCTTCAAATTGCTGCCCTGGAGAGTTTTCAGGAGGTTAGTGACTCCAGTCTCCAAGCCTCCTCCGATGAAGACGCCGTTACTGAAGTGATAGAGCAGGATGGCTCTGAGGGCGTTCACGTCACCTGATCACAAATAAGAGACGCTGTCACATACTGTAGCCTCGGTCTTTCATCTTTAATCTCATTAATCCTGAATAAAACACTGCTTAACAGTAATTCTAGATGTGGTGTGTCTTGAAAATGACATGTACAGCATGAAAGGACTCACTCTTCAAAAGAGACAAGTCTCTCTCGCTGAGCCCTGCAAAAGCCTCATCTGTGGGAGCAAAAAGTGTGAAATCTCCTTCCTGTTTGAGCAGATCAGTCAGGCCAGCTGCCTCCATCAGGGACAAAAAGATCCTGCAGGAATGAAATGATACAGTCAAGACAAGAACAAGAAAGCCATCTTCACTTTGACTGTGCAAACATGTTATTTATCTCACTTAAAGCCTCCGTTCTTCACCAGAAGCTGGTACATGCTTGAATCTGCTGCCGTGATCAGGCTCTTCATTAGATGGAGGGCACCGTTACTTCCTTCTTTGCTTCCACGGATCAAGCAGGCGTTCTCAATGCACACAGCCTGCGTAGTTAAAATATTACGAGACAGTTCACTTCCTCTGAGGTTACTAATGGAAACTGTTAGAGCTATTACTTGCAATGTCAATAAATGTCAGTGTAAGTAATGGGCAAAGAATAAGCATTTATACACCTGCCATTTTATTATTATTTTTTTTTTTACTTTATATGATGCTGTTCAAATGCTCCCATATGACAAAAAAGGATGAATACAGTATATTTGAAACATATTATAAATACGTGTTAATGTATTTTGTTTAAAGAATACATTTGGAAAACATGCAAGAACAAGAAGGCAGGGAAAAAAAAGTTTTCATAAAGTTTTTTAAACATTTGGTGTAAGTTTATCAAACTTTACTTCCATTAGGTGACATTGCCAAAGTGACTATTTTTGAATGTATTTTTTACAATATATTTTGAAAGTCAAACAAAGGGCAAATATCTGATGAACAAATATTTAAAACGCATTTCTACAATAAAATTTCAAATAACTATTATGTAGTATCCGTCTCATAAAAATAATCAAGTTATTTATTTAATATATACTTACATAAATACTACATCTAATTAGTATATTTTATATTTAATATATTTTTTTTTGCCATTTTATTGCGCATTCAAATATACGATCGAATAGACAATTAAATTAATTAAGTAATCATTAAATGAATTTATTTTTGAAAATTATTTATATACTTTTTTGCCATATGGATTTAACAAATGATATGTAAATCTCAAAGAAGGACATATAAAACAATACTGACTGTGCGGTAGACGAAGACTCTGAGAAATTTCCCGGCGAGTGTTTCCAGGCGCTGACCATTATACAGCTGACTCAGCACAATTTTGCTCTTCAGGATGTGGTTTTCCAGAATGATCTTCAGGAAGCTCTGGTCCATGGACATCACCTCATCTAGAATGCAGAAGAAGAACAAAAAACTAAATTGTGACCACATTAGTCACATGATACGATGCAGCTCTGAAAAAATAGCAACCTTTTCTATATTAAAACATTCACATAACCAAAGAAGCTTTACCACAGAAACATCATATGTGTCAAACTGCAACATGTTAAAACTCGGCCGGCCTTTAGTGGAGAGCAGTTTTATGGAATGTGCATTCCCAGACAGGACTTATACTTATTTTAACCCCAGGCACTGTCCCTTTTCCCCCACGCAGCCTAGTAAAAAGAACAATTTACTCTGTTAATATAATGTGATGAATGTGTTCACCTGTCATTAGCAACAAATGAACTACAAACATGTGATGATGAGGTGAAAGATCCAGCCTCCTAGCCTCCTGTGAGGTCTGAAACCTTCCATTTGGAAGGTTGGTTAACAGAAGCTTTCGCCTCCTCTTTCTTTCACCAATTTTCAACACTGGAAACCCGATGAGACGTGGAGATTAACAAATACAGCTACCCTGTCAGCAAACTGCCATTTTCCATACACATGCACTGTATGAATCTGTTTTTGCACCTGCTATCCCGTGAGGAATCAAAGTTATAGTTATGGGACGGCGGAGGTCAACAGAGGCACATCAGCAATTGAAAGAACACAGGCTTTGCTAAGGTAGAATTAAAAGAGACAATGAAAGAGAAGAAACCAGCAGCTGCGCTAAGGCAAGGAGACCATGAAAGTTAGTCAAAGAGACTGACGTGTATTTAGACATGTTGGCTTACCGTTGAAGGCTGTGTTGAGTGGAGCCAGAAGCGTGTACTCAGCCTGGGGTCTCATAGCTGCAGACAAGCCCAGCTCTGTCAACATGTCACCGAAGGTGCCCTGAGATTGTCCGACCAACTCCATAACCTGCTTAGCTTTGGAAAAAATGCACATTTTTAACCTCATATTTAAAAAGCATCCTACCAGGAGGATGGTAGGAGGTAAAGCTTACCAGAGTCGGGCATAAGGACTTGATCGATGAGGTGGATGACTCCATTGGTGGTGACGATGTCCTTCTTGAATACCATCTTGATGCCGTTGACTGTGAGACTATCTCCATCGCAGCCAATCTCAATATTGCTGCCCTCCAGGGTCTCATAAGATGTGCCGGCCATGATGGCCTCGGAGCACTGAACAGAGTTCAGCAGATGGTAGTTGAGGAGAGCTGGAAGAGAAGAAACATTAGTCTCTGTCTTCTGAGAACATCTGTTATTCTTCTTACACGCCTCTTGAGATATGAGGAAATCATGGAAAAAGGACGTTTGTTGTGTTTTCAGAACGTATCACATCAGGTAAAAATCACAAATGGGAATGTGTCGGATTTGACAGCGCTAAATGACAATTTTGCACAGTGATTTAACACAGTATTTGTTTCACATTCATTTGCTTGAAATCATTTGGAAACACAGTTCTAGAAAGTTTAGGCAGGGCACGTGGCAAAATTTTTCCTTGCTAGTTGATTGCAGTTTTCATTCTAGAGTGCTTTTGATTGCATAAAAATATGTGTAGTGCAACATATGTCATCAAATTTCTAATGCAATTTCCTGGAAGAGAATGGTTTTAAATTTGAGATGCCTGTATCTACCAAGTTAGGCGGTAGCATATAGAAGCATTGTGTTCATAGCTTACAGACGTTAACCTAAAGCCACAAAACTTAAACATTTGTCTTTAAAATTCTATGGTTTTATATATAGATCATGTAGATAGCTTGCAAATGCCTGAATGTAATCCATTATGACACGGCATTTACCATTCATTTCCACGAGGGGTCCTTGGGAGCCTTTGGGTCCTTTCTGAGTGAGTCTCTCAGCAGCTCCAAGCCATTTGACTGCAAATGGAGCACTCTGATCTCCCGTCAAATATCTGACTAGAGACTAATAAAAGGGCAGAGATCCCATCGCTGCTAAATTTCACTGGATTGTAAAGCTAACAGCTGTTTCCTGTATGTATGTTTTTGGCAAGACAAAGACGATGCTCTTTTCAGAAGGTCAGAGACCTTTCTCCTTTGGCATTTCAAAGAACAAACTGTTTTAACAGTTATAAAATGCATCTCTCTGGAAAGCACAAACCATTGGGTTCAAATGAATGTTTTCTCACTGCGTGCTAAATATGATGGTATTATATGCTGTGAATAGTTAACTGCACCATGCATTACTATCTAGGTTAAGCTTGGAGTTTTGATTTCCCTGGCTTCTCTCAATGAAATTCGCTTAAGCAGCAGATCGAATAGCTTTCCGCTTGGCACAACAGCTTTGGCCATAATACTAGTTTTATTTTAGTTTTCACTCAAGCAGTTAATATAACCCTTAGTGTATTTTAGACAAACCTTATATTCATGAGAGTGGGCATTACGTAATTCTTTTACATGATCACCGGGAAAGCTAATGTTTCCGAACTCCAAAGCAAACATCAACCACAGTATTTTGAAAATACTGTAAGACCTACCCATAAACTTTAATTCTGCTGCCGAAAACCTTCAGTTTTGATCTCATCTCCAAGTGGCCCAACTGTATCCGTGTCTAAATCTCAAAGTAGTCCCATTAGTGTGGTTATGGCACTGTTTGCCAACTGTCTGAGAATTCCAGGTCTACAGCTTGGGGTACAGCGGGCCCATCTGGTTTGAAAGGGAGTGAAATAACACTCGCCTCAGTCAGTTGACTCAGATCAACAAACACGCCACGAGGGAACAGCCAGCCCCTTGATTTCCTGCACCTTTGTCTCATTAAATAAGAATAAAGCCTTTATTTGTGCCAAGTCTGCCATCAATATGGGACTTAACGTTTCCCTTCTGCGAGTTTAAGCACTCCGTTTGAAAATAGCGCATGGGGCTTTACGTCTTGGTGCTTGGGTTTACCTTGGAGGGAATTCTTGTCTTCCATAAGCCTGTCCAGAACCTCTCTATCCAGCTTGTCAAAGGCTTCATTGGTTGGGGCGAACAGGGTGAAGTGTCCCGGTTGACCCAGCTTCTCAATCAAACCGGATGTAGTGGCCACAGTCTGGACAAGAAAGTAGCATAAACAACTTTGCTTCATGGACTACATGGCTCCAAGTTTCCTTAAAACTTACGGTCAAAGTACTCAGGTCGTCATCCACTTCGATCATATCCTGAATAGTGTTGCCAACGGCTGTGATGACGCGGTCAATGACGTGGACCACTCCGTTGGTGGCCACCTGGTTGCCGTGAATGATCCTGGCACAGTTCACTGTGACAACCTGAACGATAACCACATGTAAAATTAGTTCCTCATGGAGACACGAGTAACCTATAACCTAACCCTCCATTTCTCAAGATATCAACTTACCCCATTGGAGTAATGATTGATGAGCAGGTTCAAGTCATTGTACATAGAGGTGGGGGTCATTCCGTTCTTGAGGTCTTTGGTAAGCAGACGTTTATTGACCATGTGGTAGTGAAGAGCATTGTACAACTCGATATTAACATTGCTCACCAAACCATTCCTTACTTCCTGTAAGACACAGAGCAAGGCATTGCAAAACAGTCAAGGAATGACTCAATTTGTGCAATGCAATGAGAAAGAAGGAATGAGATGTTACCGAATCGAGAAGGTCCCAGGCATCATCACTTGGGGCGAAGAAAGTATATGATCCAGCGCCTTCGATCTCTCCTTGTAGCTTGGACTGAGCAGAGTAGTCCTGGGTCATTGTGGCTTTGACCAGGCCGAGGGTGCCAAAAACGTTGTCAATGGGAGCAACTGCAAGACAAGTGATATAGATTGGCTGCAAGATTAGCTCTGAGACTGCAGCTTTCAAATTAGGTTACGATCTGATAAATGTATTGACAATACAGCCATACTTAATGTTTCTCCAATGTCTGATTGCTCAGTAAGCAATTAAGAAACCAACCTGCAGGACAACCACGCATGCCATCCAGCTTCATGTAACCTGGGCAGCACTCATACAACACAGTCCTGGTCGAAGAAGGAAGACAGAAAACCAGAAGAACATGTGTTACTGTAAGTGAGTATTGAATCTCACACATATGGCGCCATTTGAAAAAATACAATACCAGTAGTGTACAGACTCAAATTAAATTTTTTCCTGGATGCAATTCACTCGTCGTTACAAGCTATCCTGGTTTTAATGATAACACAGTTCATGGTCCTGGACAGACAGTCTGTCCATATGGTAACTATTAACTGTCTTTGTACATAAACATGCTATGTGGTCCTGAGGTTTGTGCCGTATTCCACCATCATTATGTTGTCACAGCATTGCATTAATACTTTAAGTGCCCTCAAGCTGAGCGCTCAGACCAGCTTGGTGGTTTGGTAAGGCTGAGGGGTATATTTTGGATTCAGGATGCCTTCAAAGCAAATATAATGTTGGTTTTTGGAAGTTACAATGTACAATGGAAGGAAATGTCGAATCAGCAGTTTTCCAGTAATGAAGGGCACATACTATGGTTTTTCTGTTTTCATTGAAAGCGGGTCTATAAACCTCCATACCAAGCTTGTAAATATATTTCCATGACCACACAAATTGAATCTCATGGTTGAAAAGCCATTTTGTTCTTGGTAGAATTAAGAAACCAAAAATATAATCTAAAATATATATATATACACATGCATAATTCTCTAAATATAAATGTACACATCTGCATATGAAGTTATTTTACTAAGCATCATGTAAATTAAGGATTTGTAAGTTTTTGAATTTAAGACTTTTAATTAGAATTTTAAATACCACCATAAACTGATTTTTTTATGGATAATTATTGTTTATTTCTTTTCCATTCTCTTCATTGTGTGATCAGCCAGTTCCAAGTTCATATGCATAATAACATGAGCCCATAATATAAATAATGGGTTCAATAAAACTCACCTGAGCTAATTATACCAACTATAGTAGCTATATTGTAGAGTTAATAAATAGCTTTTAATGGGAAACAGGTTTTTTATATGGTCCTCTGAGAAAACACCACTGGAGAGTTACAATCCGCTGAGAAGTTTTAGCTGTGTTGGAGATTCACAGATGGACACTAGTCAGGGTTAGTGGGCTGCCGCACTTAGAAATCTCTACACCATCAAAACGGTTCCATGTGATGCAAGTTGCTGAATTCCCCAAACAGATAAAACAGCCTGCAAATCATCAGATGAGAAATGACATCCATTGCTGAGTTCTGTGGAACATTGGAAACAGACAAGTCTTTTATTGCGCAATCACGAGACTGTAAGAACCTAATTGGGATTTCGAAGTTATCCTCTATGTGACCGCCTTACAAAGGGATCCAGAAGCAATAGTTTTGGATCATTTCTGGTGATTCATGGAAGTGTTCTATGGAAGTGAAGCACAGTGAAAGGGGAGACGAGGGATGTCGATGAGGTCATTAGAGTCTCGCTAGAACATGAGCTTCTAAAGAATTTCTACCAAAAACAGGAGGAAAACATGACTCCTGTTGACCAGACACTCTGAGGGAATACGGCTACATTAATCATTGGGGAGAAGGTCAGATTTTCCAATTTCACTGAAGTTCTCCCTAGTGAGTCACCAGTTGAAAGGATCCACAACATTACGCACATGTTCAAACCATTAGGATGGAGTTAAAACCATCAGATGGTGGAGATATCTAGCGAATTATGTCTACATAAGCTTTGTACAACACCAAACCAATGAACTAAATGAAACCGAACACTTCAAAGGTAGTAATCTTCAATCTTCCCTCATCTGCATGTTGAGCCATCAGTGATATATAGTGTTTTGCACCAATCTTTGCGAGAGATCTAGGACTGTCGTACTCATCTCAGTTATGCAGGATAAACACACTAAACCAGATATTTGCAAAGACTGCCAGACCGCTATGTAATGGTCTGCTGAGTGCAGAGAAAATACTCAGAACAGTTCCTGGATTTCCAATAATCAAAACTGCAAGGGAAGCAGAAAATCTACAGAATCTCGCAGGCAAGTCTGGATTTGCAAGTAAGGAAGTTTGAAACCACTGGAGGTTACCTCGCAACGTTGCTGTTTGGTCACACGTGAATGGCCCGGCTAACCTCTTTACGGTGCCGTTTCCTCTCTTTTCAAACCACGGAAAAAGAATTTGAAACCGGAGGCATAACAAACTTAACATGAACCAACGGTTGTGGTTGACCATGCTGTTTTCCAGAAACCACCAGGTCATTACTGGAGTCTACACAGTAGGACTCTGCACTCATCTTACTACACATTGTTGATCTTTGTTGTTGTTTTTTTACATTTCACACGTCATTAAGTTCACTTAGTTTTGCAAAAGAGCTCCATAAAAAAATAAAAGATCTTGCTGACATTTCCACCTAGCAGCCAGCTGTGTATTTTTGCCTTAGGACAGAAATTTAAGGAAGGGTGTTTCAACACAAGCCAAGCACCCCAGGCGGGCTCCACTGCTTTCTTTAATCACTCATGGCATGTCCTGACAATGTCAGTGGGTCTCACCATTTTATACCAATTAAGGTTCTGCAGTTCTCCGGTGGATTAGTTACTAGCAGTGGAGTAATTCTTTTTCTATTTATCCATTCTTTGTTTTGGAAACAAGGTTGAACTGTAAATCTGCTGCTGCTGTCAAATTTTTTTATTTTTCCGAGTTGTTTAAAGCATTGTAAATTCGACTATTAGGCTGCGTTTGGAACCCAGCTTAAGGGGGAAAATATATGTGCATGTAACTGTTGTAAATCTTAATGCACTCTTACCAGCTGGGACAGTAACCTTTCACCTTTGACCACTGAAGCAGCTGGAACTTTCCAGTGTCTGTCAAAGACACAGAATTTGTAATAGCCAGAAATCATAAAACATCACACTTACGCTTGCTTTCCACAGATGGCTTTTTGGTACCAATTACGGCAAGTGCTGAAGTATTTCTTCTTTGTCCCCACCACTTGCTGGAGAGCGCACACATTTGGTCTGGAGAGAAGTAAGACAGGGCAAAATGAGTAAAGTTGAGACAAAAAGTGCAATAAAAATGAGTTTGCTTTGTGTGTGTGTGTTTTTTTTCTTTAAAACTGGGACAATATGGTTTAGCTTTGATGTAATAAAGGTAAATAAATAAATCAATAAATGAAATACACAGACAGTCAATTTTTGTACTAATTAAATGTATTATTAGAAAATTGCAATTAAACAAAAATGTATAAAATTAAATGTGAAAATATAAAAAATCTTTTTTTAAAGATTATATAAAATATTATTTTAGTTTAACAATTTTACAGTTTACTAGCCCAAGGACGAAAAAAGCACATACAATATTAGCAGTAATATTAACAACAAATGAAATGTACACTTCAAAAATGTAAATATAAATGATTGAATGATCATGATAGAATAAATCATAATAACCTCTCATATTTTAATATTAATAAATTAAATCTCTTACCCTTCTTTCTTTGCTCGGATACGACTATGTGCAACTATCTTGTCATAAGCTGAGGAGTCTGCCTGGTCAAAGGCAGACAGCACAAAGAGTGCAAAAGTAGCTGCAAAGAGTAGCTTCATCCCTGCTTTCCCCACTGTGAGACTTCAGAGCAAGAAATGGGCTCAAGCTGAGGGGGAGAGGGCTTTTATAGCTTAGCTCTCAGCAGCAGGAGAGACTGGCAAACTATCAGTGCACCAGCCTTTCCTGTTCACCAGTGTGTCTCTATGATCTCACCTCTTAATACTGAATAGAGTAAGCAAAACACAAAGAGCGGAGGATTAATGCAACAACATGAAGAGAAGAAATTGTTGTAGAGTTCCTAATGAATCAATAATAATATACATGGGGAGATATGTAGTCATTTTTTAAATATTTGATAGCATTTATTTTTTTTCTGATGATATTTCACTGCAGAACAGAACAGAAAACCTGCAGAAATATGCAACATATGCATGCTGTTACACATTGATTTCATAACCGACAAAGGATCCAAAGTCTGAGAAATGATTCTAGTTTGCATTTTTTTCATTTGATTTCTCTTCTTTATTTTTTATTTTTTTGTATTGCAAAATATATAATCAGAATAACTGTTTGAGTGACTTGTGAACAATTTGAGTCCATAGGACTTTGAATGTGTAAAATTTGACAACGGTCCAAAAATACCATCTGAAGCTTGAACATCCAAATGTCTAAGTTGGGTTACACTTTATTTAAGGGTGTCCTTGTTGCAGTGTATCTTACTATAAGATTAGGGTTAGGATAAGGGTTAGGCTTAGGGTTACTTGCATGCAATTATGCATCATTTATATTTATTATTATTGTTAGTTCATGTTATGTGAAACAATGGCGCCTTAAAATAAAGAGTTACCCAAAGAGATTGTAAATTGTCGTTGTCTGTTCTGTGTTCTAATTTCCTCATAGCCTTTCCAAACTTTTTAAAATCCAAAATTACAGCTTATTTCCAATCCTAAATGAACATTGGATCTCAGATTTTCACTGTTCTCAGACTTTTCGACCTCATGGCTATCAAAGTTATCTAAGCAAAAAATGTTTTGTCGTCAAAAAAAATCCAAATGCTGCAGAATTAAAGTATAAATCAATTTTACGTAACTCCAAGGATCCAACTTTTGACACTAATACAAATCAAGTCCTGAGGCATCTGATACAGCAATCTCATCCAGAATCATGTCTCTGTGCTTGGCTCACTCCTGTGGCCAGATGCAAACGTAACTATGAAAAGATGGTGGTATCTAAAACAGCCTTTGGAACCTTTTGGATGCGTGGCTCCATCTTGTGGAAAACCATTACAACAACACCAACAAAATAAGATCGTGAAATAAAAATGTACTGACATATTAGCAGAATCTTTAGGGCTTCAAGTCAATACTTAAAAAGAAAATAGAGGTTTTAAATATTATTCACAGTTAGATGTAAGAAATAAAGGTGTAGTGAATATAAATAACACCCTTTCCAAACTCTCACCCCAGTGGTCCCCAAACATATATTGGCTTTTAGGTTTTTTTTCTCTTCTGGCCCAACAATCGAATTGCAATGAAAGACTCTTGATCTGACACGTCCTAAAAACACACTGATTCAGTCAAAACAAGATTGGAGTTATCTTTTAAAAAATGTGATGTTTAAAATAGAAACGTAGAAGCACAGAAACGTTTCACGAGAAGCATCTGGAAATTTCTCCTTCCCTTTCTTTTCACTCTTTCTCTTTTCCATCACTTCTCTGTCAGTGCTTTTATGGCTTTTTTTTCCTGCTGCAGTGTTGCATGCGATGCTGTCAACAGAATTGGTAGTAAATATCAGAACATAATCCCCTCAAGCTGCAGAAGGATTCTGCTGTAAACAGATCACGGGATGTGAAACGAAAGTACAGGCAGTGTGGCCAGGTCCAAGAAAAAATTCCAGCCCAATGACAACTTAAAACTCGCCCGAATGGAATGAAAACAAGCCCAATTTTTTCAGGGTCCTATCAGATTAGACTTGACAACTGTATTCCAACAAAGGGCTTTAAAAACATGATATATATGTATGTGTATGTGAGTGAGTGTGTGTGTGTGTGTATTTACAGGGCTGTCGCTAGGAATTGTGGGCCCTGTGCACTGAATTTGCTATGGGGCCTCAAAATCACGTTCAACAAAAAAAAAAGGCCATCTGGGCCGCAAATTCCCCCGTGAATGTTTTGATGTGTAATAGAGCCTTCAATTGAATTAAATAAATAATTAAATAAAACAGGAGATAAATGAATACTGATGGATATTGCTCAATTAATAAATTAATACAACAAACTTAAAAATGCATTTTTGTCACAGAAAAACTGATTTTGAGCTAGACTGCTGGAAACTAATAGGCTACATTTTGCCATAATTTCCTCACACTCATGTTGTTCCAAATGAATTAACAATGAAGTATCTAGAGTTTGACTAGTATTGGGATGGTGATTACACGATGGTTATACTGATAATAAAATATCAAATTTGTTAATAACAAATTATGTTAAAAAAATAAATAAATAAATATGAAGAAACTACAGAACACATTCTTTAAAATTCAAATATTCCCCAAAATATATAATAAAAGTAACATTTAAATACATTTCTGCCAACATATTTGCACAGTGTTAATAACTTTGACAACTCTGACAAGCCTACTGGTGTTTTCGTTGTTGTGGCTGTTTTCAGCGAGCATAACTACAGAACCTTTAATGTTCCCAATTACTTTACTGTATCTGAAGGGATCTAACGTTAGTAAATCGCTTACTTGTAAATCGTGGCAGAAGCGGGCACGTTCCCCAGGGCGTGGCTCTTCTTTTACGCACGGCTCGCGGATGCATCCGCGTTGTGATGTTTGATTTGTAACCTTACATTAAAGGCTAAACGCGTGTGCCAATCAAATCAAATCAAGTGCAGCAGCGGATGTTGCCAAGTATTAATACCCAGGGGATCTATACCCACTCATAAACGGTTCCACTTTATTTTTTCTTTGTCTACAAACAAAAGTAGTAGTATAAAAGTAGTAGCTCCCCCAAAAAAACCCGCGACTGCATTTTCAAAATACGGGAAAGCCGCAACACTGAGTAAAGGGGTGGGGGCACACACACACACACGCGCGCGCGCATGTTGGTATTTGTGATTTATGGGGATTCTCCATAGGAGTAATGGTGTTTTTACTGAACAGAGTGTACGTGGTATTGCCCTACACTGACCCTACACCTAAAATTACCCCTTACAGGAAACTATGTGCATTTTTTGATTTTCAAAAAAATCTCTCTCTCTCTCTCTCTATATATATATATATATAAACCTTTAACTGAAAGTTATTAGTTGAATAGTCCACCTTAGAACTTTCTGTTCTTGGAACGTTCGTTTATAATTATAAACACATAAAAAAGAAAATGCCTAGGAAAAAGATTCACAGCAAATGTTTCATCGCTACCACATTTACCTCAAAGACACAGGGAGCGACTCATTTCAAAAGCAACAAAGCCTGAGAAACTATCTGCTGACAATTTATTCTCTGCTAATTGAAAACAGCATGGTTTGCCCCCAGATAAAGGAGCTGCTGTGAAGTCAATTAATTAAAGAACAAGAGCAGCCACTGCGTGTTGCCATAGCAGCAAAAGACAAATAACAAGCAATTGTGAAAGTGAAAGATTCTACGACTGCTGTAATATTAATCAGCTAGTGCAACCAGATTGGGGAAAAAAATTTGAGAGGACATGGTGTGCGCACTGAAAAATTTCCAGCATATCAAATGTCTTCATTTTTCAAAAATAAGTCACTTTTTTCCCTTAAAAAAAAAAAAAAAAAAAGTAGTAAGTTTACAATGTAACAAATATTAATGAAATTGGAGAAATACAAAACTTTTTTTACAGAACGTAAAGATAACAAAGAATACGAACTAGTGTTTCACTGGGAGGGAGAGATTTTATTTCTCATATAGCCGCAGTCGAAATATTACTGAATATCATATGGCCCATGAAAGTCAGGTGAAACTGTTATTTATAAGAACTCAAAACATTTGAAGAGTAAGATACTTATCCAACATCACAATACTGAGGATAGTGCCTAGAAAACTGTAACCAGATGTGTATAGACATTTGTATTATGAGTGTTATACTTAGATTGCATAGTCGTATATGTATTTTTTTTAATCAGGCTGTGCAATTGTTGTATGTCCTGTGCAACTAAATCTAGATGATTTGGAGCTCAAAGGAGATTAAACTGTATTTGTATTGTTTTTGAGGCTGCATTTATTTGATCCAAAATAAAGTAAAACAGCAATAATATGAAATATTTTTACAATTTCAAATAGTTTTTTTTGTTTTACAATATTTCATTAATAATTTTTAGCAGCCATTAAAATAAACTGTGATCCTTTTTATTTTATTTTTTTTAAATGATCAGAATTTATAATTAAAAAAAATCATGTTACATTATAAATGTCACCTTTGCTCAATTTAATGTATCCTTAAAAAAATATTTTGATTATTATATGTATCATCATTAAAAAACTGCAATAATAATAATAATAAGTTATTTTTGACAAAATAAGAGGACTCTGCACAGTGAAAACGTGAGGTTAAATACATAAGATAAAAAAAAAAAAAATAAAACTATTCAATAGTTCAGTTGGACACTGTGTAGTGCTTTCCCGAGCTCTGTCCATTTCTTATCCTCCAGATTTATAGTTGGTTTTGGCATCTGTAATGCTGGGAAGTTTCTTGAGCCAAAAAACAACCTAGCAAATACCTTTTCCTGAGACAATTCATCTCGTAAAGCCTCACCTCTGTGCATTAGAAAGGATACTGTATCATCTCTGACAAAGTACGTCAGCTAAATTTGAGATTCAGATAATCCTTGGATACAAAAAGAATGAGTTTGTTTCTCTAAAGTTCATGTGAAGATGCAACGTGCTCTTTCTCTTGGTCCTCCAGCACACATTCCTCTTCCTCCATCAGGCACTTTGATTCATTTTCTTCCTGTTCAGCTTCTTCTGCCAGAGGTTCCTCAGCCGTTTCCTCTCTCACCCAGTCTAATATGTCAGAATCCAATTCCTTTGCCTCTTCAGTGAGTGAGTAGATCTTATTTGAATTGAGACTGTTTAGTTTCTTTGGAAATAACCCAAAATCTGTAAAATCCTTAGGGAAGTCTTTCCTGGCTTTGTCTTTGAGTATTGGGTCAGTTAAAACAACGGTTGATCCATTGGCCAGACAACTGACAGACTCCCTCGTCTCTTCAGATTTTTGCTGCTGTAGCACTGCAGTGACATCGTACAAATGTAGTATTTTGTTCTGCGGAAGAGCCGAGGAATATTGAAGTGAACTGTCTGGATGCGAAACATCGGAGGCCGCTGTGCCCGTCTTGTTTGCACGAGTGCTTTTCCGGTTGCCTTTCATCATTCCAATGACTTCGTAGCGGAAGCTAGAGATGTCCTGCTTCAGCTCCTGTTGAAGTAATGAGAGTCCACAGTTTACTTTGGTTTTTATACAAAGAGTACTTATTCCTTAATCCATACCAACAGGTGACAGTACGGTGTAAGACTGTTATATGTAAGGACTGGTAAAACCATGGGTGTAAATCCTGATTGTTGCCCCCCCCTAAAATCATATTGAAAAAAAAAAAAAAAAAAAAAAAAAAAAAAAAAAAAAAAAA
>JAUMHQ010000075.1:10029996-10050692 GCA_032361165.1 Enteromius paludinosus | reverse complement strand
TCCTCACAGTGGTTTGGCCCACTGCCTACTATCCCAGTTCATCTCACCTACCTACGCTACACCTGCAAGTCAGGTATTTGACTGCATCTCTGTACATTAACTAGTAGTTGAACTCCAGTAAGTAGGGAATTTTATTCACTTTAAATAAAGCGATTCTCTCTAATGTAGTTAATGCTGATTCGTTAATAAATTAGCTGTGGCAAAAATGCTGATTACAGGTGTCATTTTCCATGAATCTGCTATGTTAGCGATTAAAACGTTACTTATCAATTTAACACATACTCACAAATTGTATAACATATCCCAGAATCTAGACCAAGCGGGCAAGCATGTGTACGCGTGACATTAATGTCTGCATCTTAAAATGCGCGCATAAGACGGATTGAAGAAGAGAGAGTGAGAGAGACCTTGCGTGCATGTGTGTGTGTGCCTGTTCATAGCGTGTGCTAGACAGAGAGCATCCTGATTGGTTTATTAAGAAAAATATTAGCCAATCAGCTTTGAGTGTCTGCAGGCTTTTATTTTTTTTCTCTAAAGTTATCAGTTCAGCTACGCTATGAGATCGCCGTGGCAGATAAAGAGAGAGAGTGACTCGACTGTAAACAACATAACAAACATTGCAATAGTTTTGAAGAAAAAATCTGCCTTTTCATTAAACCAGAGAAAAACATATAACTTAAAATAACCATGATGCTGTCTCCATGCTACAATAATGATAGAAGCAAGGTTACTTTTTCTGTCCAATATGTCTGAAATATTTTTTGACCCCTGCCAAAAATTGCTCGCAAGATATTTTATTGTCCCCCCTACTGTTAAATGAAATTTACACTCATGGGTAAAACTCAAAACTACTATCTGATCTTAAATCAATGTAAACATGAAATAAAGTCTTCAGTGCTTTCAGTGCTTACTTTGAAATTCTCCTCTGTGAGTCCCTCCTCAGTCTTGGCGTCTCGAATCATAGCTGCCACATATCGTTTCACTAAGTTTCTCAAGACCTCCTGCATTTAGGTAAAGAGCAGTACAATTCATTGGTGGATAAACAACAAAGAAAATCGTATTTCTGCTGATAAGCTACCTGGTATTGGTGGTTGAGTCTCACATTTTCAGCAGCTCTTCTCTGAAAGGACGATAGGAAGGGCATTTTTAAATCAGTAATTCTATGTCTGTCCTCTGCTATATTAAAGTGTCTTCTTGCTGGACAAGAAGACACCAAACCAAGCATGCTGGACATCTTATGACACATATTTAGTAATAATGAAATTTCTTTTGCTGCTTTACATGACCTTAACATTTTCAATAAAATGTAATTGACTTTTTTCTTGTGTCATATGATTATTCCAAATTCAATATAGGATCCAAGAAGAACAACAAGAAGAAGAAACAAAACAAGTGTTTTTACTAAATCTCACCCCTAATGTTCCAAATGTCTCAGTCCTCTTTGACCTCCTCCTGAACACATGCACCTTAATCCATGTAATCAGGTAACATATGGATTTGGGACTGGGGATAATGTTGAAGGGAGGTGGCAAGGTGCCTCCTTCCTCAAAATAACTCATCCATAATTTAGTTCTGGCAAATTTCCACTCAATATCAGCATGGTCCTTCGGAAAAGCCAGAACACACTATATGTGAGGCACGTCATTACTGAGAACTTTGTACCGTATTTTCTGGAATGTATATCAAGTAGCAATTTGCAAAACATGCACAAAGCCCAAAATGTACATGATCTCAAGTTTATCTGGATAGAGTATTTCCCATATGGGGATAGTTTCAGTTTTGGTTTAAGACTACTGTATTTAGGCTTGCCGTGTTTGTAGTTTGTTTCACATTTCTATTTTTAATTCCGTTCTGTACTGAATAACATTAATAGTCATGTGCAACTTGTTTTCCCAGAAAATATGGCATATTTAACACGTAACAATTACTTGAGTAGTATGTCATGACAGTATGTCTACAAATGCTCAGGTAAGAATGAACTTACGGCGATATGCTGATAGGAATTGTTCATCATGGCAATGAGCATATTGAGGAGGACCACCAAGGAGATGATGTTATAGGTACCAAACATGGTGGCACCCACAAATTCTGTGAACTTGTGGTCAGCTTTGACATTGGTCACATACAGACTGATCAACCCAAAAATGGACCAAAACAACGACTGCAAGGTCTCAAATAACCTACAAACATAAGTTTAAGCAAGATTAGAAAAGGTAGTTCAAACTTATCCTCAACTTTTACCAACATTTTCATTTTGATCTAGGAGTTAAATTGAAATTTTGTCATTAATTACTCACCTTCATGTTGTTCCAAATCTATAAGACCTTTGTTTATTTATGGAACACAAATTTAGATATTTTTAAATTAATCCAAGAGCTTTCTAACTCTGCAAAAACATCAATGCAACTGAAACATTCAAAGCCAAGAAAGTTAGTACAGGCATTGTTAAAGGGGTCATCCGGTGCCACATGCTCTTTTACGAGCTGTTTGGACTGAGATGTGTGTTGGGAGTGTGTGTACACAACCACACAACAATGATAAAGATCCACAGGTTGTTTTCTTTTCTTTTAATAAAAATAAGTTGCCCCTTCTGAAATCAAGCCATTCTCAAATGCATGTCGGTGTGGCATCACACAATAGTTGATTGACAGCAGTGTGTCACACAGGCTGAACTGGTGTCTTACCTCAGACCCGCCCTGAGAGAGCCGTCACCAGACCGAGATTAGGTGTTTTCGGAAAAGAGGGGAAAAGATTTAAAAGGGAAGTACACAGAGCAGGGTAAAATTAGGCTTTTTTACACTATCTTTGAGAATTTTAAAACAAACTATGTAACAAACTTTCCATTAAGACCCTAAAGAATCATATTAGCTTGTGGGATTGGCTTTGTATGACAAAAACTTAATTTAACCATGTCTTCTCCTCCATGTCAGTCTCCGCCACGTTCATGAGAGTACCACGACACATCCCTAAAGATGTCTTTACTATGTTTATGGGACTTGAAGATCATTGCTGTTATGCAGGGTCAGATATCTCTTGGATTTCATCCAAAAATATATTAATTTGTGTTCTGAAGGCCTTATACTGTAGGTTTGGACCAAATTGAGGGTAAGTAATTAATGACAGAATTTTCATTTCTGGGTGAACTATCCTTTTGAAGTATTAGATATTAGACATTTTCCCCAAGACTTACGTTGAGAAAGCGTTGTTCTGACGTTCACAGCGGATGCCTTTACAGTCCATGCCATCACTACTCTCGTAGTAGAAGTATAGCTGATTGAGTCCATTTGCAAAAGCAAGCAACACCAGGCAGTAGATGAAGAGGAACTTTAGGATGTCGAGAAGCATCCGTCCTAGTGATATCTGCAAAGGACCTAGGTGAGAATTGGCTGTGAAGAGTGAGATAAGGCGAAGAGAGCTGAAGATGTTGGCGATGGCGAACACCGCCTCAGCCACGAGTGTGGGGTGCCACATTTCCCAGGTTTCCCTGGGTTTGCAACCACTATACTGTTAGGAAAACAAAAGTAACTGTTAGTAAGTTGATCTTTATTGATTTCCAAGTCATTTCCATCAGTGACTGAGATGTAATGTACCTTAAAATACGCAACGATCTTCAGTGAGATGGTTGCAAGATACAAGGAATTCATCACAAAGTCCATCAGATTCCACCAGTCATGGATATAATCCTGAAATCCACCATCCCACATCTGCTTGATCTCCGTCCATATGAATCCTACAAGAGCGGCCAAGAAATGTACTTGGTTTAGGTTCAAAGACCTTCATGGTCTCTGGTCCAAGATGAAACATTGCAAGGAGAACATTACAAGCCAATAGCTCAATTTAGGACCTGCTTATAGAATTATAGAGATCAGTTCCATCTTACCTAGAACCCAGGGTAGGATCATCCACTCCACAGTGGTGGGCTTTGGACCCTGGCGATCGGGATTGTTAGAGACTATGTGCTGAGAGGCCAGCAGCAGGAGGAACAGGAAGGTCAGGTATGAGGCTGTGTGGCAGATAAACTTGATGAAAGGCTTGCGGATGAACAAGCCATAGCGGCTCTTAGGTGCCACCAGGTAACAGAGGGAAAGCAGGGGAAACATGAGGCCGATGAAGACACAGGTGATGAACTTGCCAGCCCAGTGACGTCTCCTCCAGCCAGGAAATTCATCATACCAGCGTGAGGCCAACAGCTGCTGGCAATTTGGCTGAGCTACAAACTGACAGGGAAAAGAATAGAAGAGAATACAGGGAAATCACATGTTACTATCTAAGCATGAACAGGTGGCCTGGGAAACAAGCTGCCAAGCTTTTTCACATGGTTCTGACATTTCATCATCAGATTTCCCAGAATTTCCATTTTTACCATTTGCAAGACATGCTAGAATTTTAACATCTGTGTACATATATTATATTGGCATTGTTTGTGTATGACAAGGGATCATTAACTTACGGAAATATCATTGCGGCATGTATTCCACTCTAACTGAGCTATAAAATGTCAGTAAAATTAAGTTACAGCACAAGCAAACTGTACATCAGCGTTTTCAGCAGATTCCCCAAAACCAGACCCCAGGATACCGTGTGAAGTGTGCATTAGTGTCTTATAAAGTCAGAATGATAAAGTGAACATGAACAGTGAGGCAGGAGGTCTGAGGTTCTTCCATTTAATCCCCATCAGACTGCTGAGCCTCCTACGGAATAGTTAACATGCTGCTTCATACTGGAAGAGATTCAAACTTTCAGAGAAAGGTTTGCAATGTGATTTGACAACAATATTGTTGGGGCCAAAATAGTCTAAAAGCACAGTCCAACCTAAAAGCTGTAACTAATTTAGATAATAAATGTATTGAAAAGACTTAGGTTACAAGTAATAAAATCAGAAAAAACAGCAACTAAACTAAAATTAATTGTATATAAATAAAACAAAATGCAAAAATAATCACTAGCAGTATTCCGGGGATATTGAATGTGCTATTTAAAAGATATCAAATTAACACACTATTATAACAATCTGTAGTTAACAAAATATTACTGTACATCTAAAATAAAAATGAAAAACTGAAATTAATTCTGAATTCTAAACACTAAACTACAATAAATTCAAAAGGAAAGTAAAGTCAAAGAATGAAAAATAGTAAAAAAAAAATTAAATGTAAGCAGAAATCAAAACTGAAAAAATAAATAAATTATAATAACCATAACATACAGTATCTACTATATTGCTTGCAAAAACGCTAAATTAAAGCTGTATGGTTTTACCTGAAAATTAAATTTAGTAGATATGTATATGATAGGACAAAGCTGTAAGTTACAGTTTGTAAGTTAAATCAGCTTTTGATCTTTGCAAAAAAAAAAAAAAGAAAAGAAAAATTCTTAATGCAAAGTTTATCTTTAATTATTTGCTACAGGACGCTCAGCCATATATTGACTCCTGCTCTTGATGCTTATTTGTTCTTCTCCATCATCCTCTTCATCTTGTCTCCAGTGATTTGCCCAAAGCCATTAACGGAGCATCTAAAATGTCAAGCGGAAGTGGGAGGGCGCCTAACCAAATTACAAACAAATGCATCCTCATTACAGCAGAGCCAAGCGTTCTGGAGGCGATGAGGTCAAGTCTGAGATGATTTTAAATGTTCTCCGCCGGGGCTGATTTGCACGGTACAATCTGTTCTACCGCTCTACTAAAGGACTCTCTGTCACGGGGCTGCTGTACGAGCGAAGACAGTACCTTAATACACCTCAGCAGGACAAAAACGTCTACCATTTAAAAAAAAAAAAGGCTCAGTAGCATGTCTTTTTATTGCTTTACTCTACGGAAACAAGTAAAAAGGGAAGTTCAGGCTTTCAGAACAACACTTGAAAGCTTCAGATAACAAAACATTTTCAAAATGTGAAAATTGCAAACTTTCATACAATATCCAAATCACGTTGCCTGTGAATTATGAATAGTAATAAGCATTATTAAAGGCTAAGATATTTTTCTTATCCATTCACAGCAAACAATACGCAGCATGTTCTTTACTCTAGACCTTTTCATCCGAGCTAATACAAAGCATGCTGCATCTGATCTGAACTGTTCTCTGACAGTACAGTGGACATCCACATGCACTGTTTAATTGAAGGCATTCTAATAACATTTACAATAATAAGATTAGTTCTGATGTGGCTGTCACTGCCATTTCCAAAGACTGTGCGACTGCTGGAACAAATGCCATTTAATATAAACTTAATCACATCTAATATAATCATAAGCTGAGAAGAATACAACCAATGGATATTTAAGTAATTCACATACAGCAAGCAGAAAAGTTAATCTTTAGGGTGTAATGCCTTTGCAAAACCATAAGAGGGCAAAATTATTTCAGCAACAAGGCTTCAAGGTTGTCATATCTCATTGCTGTATTATTATAATTTATTTCCTTACTATTTGTAATATTAGCATATATTATATTAATAATTTTTGTTTCATGTTTATGCTGCAATAAAAAATAACGACTGAAATTAGACTTGTGTGCTATTTTCTAACCAAATTTGAACAGACTAAATTCAAGAGGCAAAGTAATTAGTAGCTATGAATCCAAACTACATGCTGATATGACTCCTGCACTGCAATAAGTCATTACGGGTCAAAATAGCCCATTTTATGAGATCTACGCAGCGCTGAGGCATGTGATGACCTTGTCAACTGTGAAGTAAATTACCCGACTCTTAGTTTGGGCTTGAAACACTTCAGTGCTTTTGAATTAATGCACAATGGAGGCTCGAGTTTCATCTGGCTCAGGTATTGCTAAGAGGACCTTCTTGAGCGTGGGAGTTAATTTGTACTTAGCTTAGTCAATCTTAGGGAATATAGTTATCATAATCTGCAAGAACTAATTAGCTTATTAAAACCTTAAAAATATTTATTTATATATTTACCTAAAAGATAAAAACAATATTCAGATATTGTAGCTGTATATAAAAACATATGAATGCTACCGTATTATAAAAAATTTAATCTCGGGTGGGAAAAATAGAACATTTTTAGGTTAAAAAAAAAAAAAGTAAATTACTAATACATTAATTCAAAAATAATAATAAATTATCCTGAAGCTAGTTAGTTTAAAACAGATTCATTTCAGAGACATCAGCGTTTGAACCTTCTGTAATAGTTGCACATGAGTCCCTCAGTTGTATTCAGTGTGAAAAGATGGTTCTCAAAATCATACAGTCAATGTTGGTAAGGGTTCAAATACACAAAATTTTTCTAAAGAACAGCAGGCATTTTAACTGCTCAGAACAAACAAGGGACTCATGAACTATCACTAAACAAAACAACAAAAAAAACAGCTGTGGATTATTCAGGTAAGAGCACAGTATTAAAATCAAGAGGAACTATTATTTTCTGTTGTTGACTATATGTAATCACATTTTATATGCAATGTCTTATTCAGGTCAATACTAAATAAACAATAACATGCATTTTTTTTATGATCCCACTTATTTTGGTAAAACATTTTGCAGATTCTGAAAGGGGGGTGTAAACTTTTGACCTCAACTGTACATGACTGCTATACCAGATCTGTACCTCTTTTTGGCGGTATTTGATGGCCAATTTCAGTCGAGCCAGCTCATTATTGGCCTCATCTTGCAGCAGGTTGACATCATCACGAAAATTAAGGATCAACTCCAATTCGCGTGAGGACCGGGTTTGGTCCAGGAGGTCCTTCGCAAAGTGTTTGCATTGATAGGAGAGCTCCTCGTATTCGGCCTTGAACTCATTTTCAACTTTGCTGAGCTCCTGGAGCTCCCAGCTGAGCTGGAAGGCGGTGAGGAAAGGATCCTCGCTGGACAGGGCGATGAGAGAGGGGCTGGCCAGGGCCTTGTAGATGTTCAGTCGGGAGCGTGAGTGCCGCAGACTGTCCACATCTGAACTGGAGACGCACTCCACACAGTTACACCGCACCTCGTGAGGCTGAGGGACAGACACACCTTTCTGCACCAGCATCTTGATGATCTCGTAGTTGTTAGTGTGGGCAGCCAGGATGATGGGAGTGATGTCAGGGGTGAAGTCTGAGAACTGTTTATCGAGCAGGATGGGTGGTACCTGGTTAGAAAAGAGAAAAGATGGCTTAAATTCATTTGATGACACATTTATACTCAATATTGATTCTGTTTTACTACACAATGGCCCCCAATGCACATTAGAAAACTAATCTGAAACTGAAGATTACATGAAAAAAAACTAAATAACAGTACATTATAAAATTAAATGTTATAATTTTTTTTATAACTTTGTTTGATATTTTGTCATATAATGTGCATATACCCTAGTAAAAAAAACCAGTAATTTCAGACTTACTGATATAAAAATAACGGTAACACTTTACAATAAGGAGTCATTTGTTAACACTAATTAATGAGTTAACAAGAACAATCAATGAACAATACATTTATTAGACTATTTTTGTTAATTTTAGTCAATAAAAATACAGTAATTCATTAATTTATGTTAGTTCACAGTGTATTAACTAATGTTAACATACAGAAATTCCTAATTTAATAATGCATTAGTAAATGCTGAAATTAACGTTAACTGATATTAATAAATGATGTAGGCTAATATAGTTTATGCTTAGTTCACGTTACCTAATGTTACCTAATGAACCTTACTGTAAAGTGTTGAAAACGACAATTGCCTTAATGAGGATGCATTTGCTTTACAATTGGCATCTCCCCATGAATTGCTGAAATAGCCACACTCGCTGGATAAAACCCCCACAATTAAGGCCTCGTTATTATTCAGATCTCAAATGTGAAGGACAGCTAGGACAATGAAAACTAAAGAATATTTCAAATCGGAGAGGAACACAAATGCATAAATTAGGAAGATGGGTATAAAACATGGAGGAGTGCCCACTGTTGGTTCAATAATGATAAAATGGAAGCTACATCAAATGACCCAGACTGGCAGGGGAAAAGGTCTTTCCTAAAAACCTTCTGAGCACATAAGCAAAAAAATAAAAATCACTTGGGAGAGAGGCTACAGAGAGGCCTGTGATCCCTTTGAAGTAGCTACAGAGCTTCAGCGGCAGAGAAGAACCGTATGAAATCCTGTCTTGAGCTTGGCAAGGTTTTTGCTTGAAAAGTGTAATAGTGACCCAGTTACAATGGGAAAAGATTCTGTGGTCATATAAGCCTGAGCTTTTCTAAACCAAAGCAATATGTGTGGCAAAACTAAAAGTGGCCAAAACTACAAACAACAATGCATCCAATAAATTAAACTGGGGGAGCACAATACGGAAGAACTGGTTTTCATCAGCAAAGATGACACACTTTATTAAAACAGAAGAAAGAATGCCTGGCACAATACAGCAGGAAACACAGCAACCTGTTACAGGCTGGCGTTTAGGAGGAGGTTCATCTAAAGAACAATGTTTTGGACAAGTGCAAGCATAAAAAACATAAGCCAATTTAAGAACAAGATAGTGAATGTCCTAAAATGCTGTGGTTGAAGCATTAATCCATAATCCTTATCCAACCATGAAGTACTAAGTGGTGCACAAGTGTCATTCGCTAACCTAAGAATCTAAAGGATATCTGCCAAGAAGTCTGTCCAAAATTGTAGGTGAAAATAAGTATTGATATTAAAAGACATGTCATTCTTGCCTAAGCATATTAAAATAACCAATAAAACAATGCTAAACTGCTGAATGAACAAAAAACAGCCGAGTCACAATGTTTTAGCGCTGAAATTAAAGTGCCCCTATTATGGGTAATAAAGGTTTTGGGAGTCCCCAACAATAGGCTGACATGCATGGAAGGTCAAAAACACTTTCATTGTCTAATAACATCCATTTATTTTTTACCTCACTTGCTTAAGAACGCCAAATGATTCACTCAACAATAAAAACAATTTTAAACCCCTCCTTTGCATGGCCCCTGCTTTGTGTAGCCTACGACATTACCGAGGAAACCACTATTTTTAATTGAGGCTCCAAAGGCAGGCACCTAATGGCAAAGAATGAATTAGCTTTATCATTCAGACTGATTCAAACCAACGAGAAAAGACCAACAGGTGGGTGGGCAATATGCTAATGTTTCATGTTGATGGCAACATGAAGCGGCTTGGGATTGGTTTTAAAAATGACTCTTTTGAGAGATCATAACTTTATACACCGGGCACTTTCCGATTCAAAACTTTGCAGGATCTTTTTATTCACTTAGAGCTGTTACACACTGCATGAAATGTCATTTTCAAAAAAAACAAAACATAAAGGGGCACTTGAAGTAAATTTCACTTGCATTAACTCGCTGACTTCCAGTGCGTTCAAATATACTCGACCAGCATGACTTTCATAGTCTGGACAAATAATATCTATCCTTAAATGACATGGACTATCCTCTGTAAATGTAAAATTTGGAACTTGAAGCATAACCAGTTAAGAACAACTGTTTGAAGAATAGTGAAGTGGATAATGTCCAATCCTTCAGTGCAAGTTTTAAAGCAGCTTAAACTAGCGAGCTGTAATATATACACTTGCTACATGAAGACTGGGTTCTGTGATCACACCACATTTGGGGGAGATGGATAAAAAAAAACTGTGAGAGACAGAAAGAAAGAGCGTGAAAAAGAAAACCAGACAGCATGCACTAAAAAGAAAGTGATTAAAAGTGCGAAAGGATAATGAGTGAGGAATGAGCGAAGTGAGAGAAAATGAGTTTATGAATTAAAGCCACACTGAGAAGAGAAGGTGCGATTTGAAGGTAGGGGGTGATTAGCACATTTCGACTGATATCTTCATCCTTTTCACAAAAGCTCCGAGCCCACGGTGGCAACAGCAAAAGCTTGACTATTTGAGGAAGATAATGAAGGCTCCAGTAGGAGAGACATGTTCAGGCTGGCAGCCATACTGATTATCTGCTGCTGCAATATGATGCTTTGAAGCTCATCCACAATAGACTGCAGAGGTGAAGGGAAAAGAATTGGAGAAAGTAGAGGGCTTGACTCAAAAATGTCAGTAAGATGACAGTTCAAGTCAGTTTTGTGTTTAATAAGTGAAAAGAAGCCAGTCTCATGATTCATTACGCACATCTCCAACAAAGCTGAGGGACAGCTTCTTTAATTAAATCTACATTTGTTCTAAAGAAAGAGAATCTTTAACTGACATCTGATCTATGCAATGCAACTTACTCCCAAATAATGTTGTCATCGAGTGTCGTTTTTACATGCACATCCAGGATGTAGGTTTGTTGCTTCATCAGAACAGATTTGCTTATCAATTTGAATGGGTGCCATCAGAATAAGAATTCCAAGCTGGTAAAAACATCACAGTGATGCACATGTAACCCAAGTACATCCTTGTTAAGTACAAAGCATGTTTGCATCGCTTCTGCCCAAATTATGATTCCATAATCCGTAACGTCACATTAACGTATTAAAGATACAAATACAGCTTTTCACTTAACAAGACATTGATCGATGGACTGGAGCCATGTTGTGGATTTTTTGTGATGTTTTTATAAACTATTTGGACTCTTATTCTGACGGCACACATTCACTGCAGAGGATTCAGTGGTGAGCAAGTGATCTACAATAAAAAAAAACTCAACTACATCTTGGATGTCCCCTCCCAGTCCCCGTAAAAATCCCAAGTCATGAAGAGAGCCACATTATGATCATCTGAAACATAATTAAAAAAAATCTAAGCAAACAACCTTTTCTTGTGCACTCACTCGCCCTCTTGTGGTCTTTAGACATGCTGATTTTGTCATTTGCATATCAAAAAGTTTTATAAATGTGACATTAATAGACATAGACAGGAGGAGACACAGAGACAGGGGGAAAGAAAAAGCACTTAGGGAATGAGGAAGGAAAGATCAGATGCGCAGCTGCCTCTGGTTTGTGAATTCAAACCTATCATTTTTCTGGATCAGTGCTGCAGCACCCAGTCTATTCTTAGCCAATAGAAGAAAAATTAAAGTTGTGAGGAGTGGACAGAACAGTAAAACCCATGTTGAGTCACACTGAGTTGGTGAGAGAGTTGGTTTGAAAATTAAACACCATTAGAACAACAGTAATTATTCATTCGCATGCCTGAGTGTCTGAACACAGAGCTTTTTATAGCAGACGGATTTCTCCTCTGAAAAGAAGCAGACAAGCACACTTTCTCTATAGTGTTCTTGTGTTGACAACTGAGGACTTAATTCCTTTGAGCCCTAAAACCACTCCTATCTGCAATAACAGGTTGTTTACATGAAAAGCTGATAAGAGATCTTTTGAAGGTTTTGTGTCCAGAGAGACTCTATGAAATATCTGGATAATACAGCAAACATCTACATTCAGATATGTTTAGGTAATGTGACTTCAGGACTTAAATGACACAGCTTTGTTCACAGATAGTGATGCAAATTGTGTATAAGAAAGTGCAAATATTCATATAATTATGCATAGTCAGGAGCGCAAAATAGCTTTACGACCCCAAATTAATCTGCCACTAGGCAATTGATTGTTTTGTGCAATTAATTATTGCCAGCTGAAAGCATGAAACCATCAAAATTCAACGACCAAAATTGTTTATGTGATTTTGTATTTATGCTAACAAATTAGTTTTTATGCTGCTGATACATTTCAAAACTTTTAATGAATCACTGGCTTAAACTTACCAACCTACTTTCCACTAGTCAGACTGGTCTAGTTTGATGGTTTTAAAGGAGTCTGAGTACTTGTTGGCTGGTCAGGGCCTAAGGCTTCAAAACTAGAATGGTTTAAGCGTTCAATCATGCAACTTTTAGTTATTTTATGCAATATTGTTGTTTTATAGAATATTGACTGTGTGTAACTGATTTGGCTAGTTTGAGACTGAGATCAAGCAAACTATAGCAGTCAGTTCTTCAAACAAACCTGTTTCTCTCCACTGGGCTTCTTGTGGTTCAGCAGGAGCTCCACGGCTCCCACCACCTCTTTACGGATGGCGTGGAGCAGAGCATCCCCGACATACACGTTGAAGCTGAGGAGCAGCTCAATGATCTCCAAGTTCTCATTCTCAATGGCGATGAGCAGCGCGGTGCGCCCTAGAGGATCGATGCAGTTGATGTTGATCTTGAAGTAGATCTCCGCCTCTTCCAGCGCTAGTTTCACGCTGGCGTAATCGCCCTTCTCCACGGCGCTGAGGTAGGACTTCTCCTGCACCGAGAGCTCTGACTCGGCGCGCACTATCCGCAGCGGAATGCGGTCCCGGTACGAAGAATTGTCCGTTCTGCGATAGTACAGCTGCGACATCGTGACTTAATCCATTACAAAGCAGTTGGAGAGCGAGGAGTAATAGCAACCTAAAAGCAAAAACATCTTGGGAATTGATAAGGACAATTTCACATAGCTTTATAATAACAAACTGCTAAAATTCGAGCAGGTGCAAGGTAATAGACCACACAGAACCAGCAATAAAACAGCTTGGTGCTACAGTAGTCTTACAAGAGGTTAGTTTTTTGGAACACGGTATCTGGTCGCAAAGCTAACTTGGAAAACAAACGGCTTGGCACAGCTGAAACGATCATATTTACAAGTAATACAACAACAGTCACCATTTCTATTGCGTTACTCAATTGTGAAAAAGAATAAAAGGAAATAAAACTGAAAACTCTAATATTCAAGTACAACCATTATTTGTCATCGGTGGTGTGAAATAAAGCAAGCGAAAAACTACTCTTAAAACTACGTGTGATATTGTATCACCTTCTGGGACTAAACATTAAGCTTATCATACAAAATATGCGCAAAAAGACGATTCCAGTGCTTGGTAATTTAAATGAAAGCACGCAAACCTGCCAAAACACACTAATCTCCAAATTACGCATGCTTATACGCAATGGCACCACTATAAACTTATCTTAAAACAACTTAAGTGTCATCTTTAAGAATCACGACTAAACTTTTTAAATAGCCTTTGAAGTATATGATTGTCGGATTAACGTCACAATTCGCATTAACGGACAAATAAACCACGCAGATTTAATCCAAGGATGCAGTTTTGATTTACAGAGCGCAGCGTACTAAACAAAAAAACTCACCTTGCTGTCGGGACAACTTTGATTCTCGCGTATAAAGCTGATGCAATAAACTTCACCGATTCATCACCGAAAACACTTTTGCAGCATTATTCCTACGACCACACGAGGATTGCGCATGGCGACTGTGTTGTGCTGCCACAGCACCGACGCACCGCTGTAATCAATACTGGAATTGCAATTATCCATTACGCCCCTGTAGACGTCTGCCATTGTCCACATTTACAATTGTATTAGCATTTCCTCTCGTCTGTTATTATTCCAATTTAGATGAGCCCCAGTCTGACGTGGATGATGCTGAAAATGATTACCAAATTAGTAGTTAGGCTATATTACGTAATGCACGCGGTCCAACACAGAGGCGCATTAATGCAATCTAATTTACAACCAGTGGGGAAAAATTTCATATCTTTTTTGTTGATCATCCTATGCTTTTTTTAGTCTCCGCTGCTTAAAAAGGTGGCGGGCGCCAACGCCACAACAGAGAAGGGACATTTATACAGTTTTAATGCACACCCACTAGACTTAGAAGACTATAAAGAACTGTTAATAGGAGATGTTAGAAATGTTAGAGACCGGTAGTGGTGTGAATTATAAATAATTCTGGTCCCGATTTCAAAGAACAGATAATTATGTTAAATGTAATAAATTAATTTGAAAAGTTGTTAGGTCTCTCCTTAAGTCTTGATTCTTTTAAAAAACTGAGCATTACCACAAGAACGACATTACTAGTCGTTCTTAATTGTTTTGCTATTTTTAGAGATGATTATTTGGTGTAACAGAATATGTTTACATACTTTAATGTTCATAAAACACAATATCTTTCTATTACTGTCCATTATTGTAGCTCATCTATGCCCCGCCTCTTTCACAAGCACAGTGTGCTCTGATTGGACAGCTGCACTGTTATTGGCCAAATACCACAAGCGTCCCTTTCCGTAATCCAGAGTTCAGCATTCAAAATAAATATAAAGACATTTATAGATGTCTTTAGTAGTTTTACCACTCAAGCTTGAAAGAGGAACAGAGTCGCTTGACAGACACAGTGCTCATATATTTGCAGTACACAAGCTGCTATTGACTACAAAGTGGTCTCTTTCTCTCTCTCTCACACAAACAACGCGTTTTAAGGTCCTTTCAAACAGACAAATGTGCTACAGTATGAAATTTGTACAAATTCGTATGACCCTACTCACACGAATTTATATGATTTTTGCTAAATCGTATGTATTTTGCGAGTTGCAAACCCCCAACTGCTCCTTGGGTGCCCCAGCATTGGCTGCCCACTGCTCTGGGTGTGTGTACACTGTTGTGTGCGCGCATTTGGAAGCACAAACTCCGTGTGTGAGACGAGTCACCATACTTGAACGATAAACGATGAATAGAAGGTTCAGCAGAACATTTATCTGAAAGAGAAATCTTTTGTAACATTATGTATTCTTCTTTCATTATAAAGTCTTCATCATTGCTTTTGATCAATTTAAAGCATCCTTGCTAAATAATAGTATTAATTTATATAATGGCTATAGTGTATAAATGCTGATCTTTGGACATTTCTATTAATCCAAGATAAAAAACAAAACAACAACAATAATAATAAAACCATTAAAAATCTTCTCTCATATTTCTCTCATATTGTGTACATTTGTAATAATTGGATAATTTGTATATTAACAAGCACCCAGTATGTTTAGTTATAAACTACCATTAACAAATATATATGATATACAATATTATATACATTTTAAGTTCCAAAGCAAAAAGGTTACAGACAACTGTTTACACCTTCCCAGTCTCATATACAATTTTTCCTCAAAGGTGGTCTCCAGAGGCAATGTGATATCTAATTTCACACAATTTGATTAAGCCAGACGCAGGTGCAACTAATGCTATTTGTAATAATATACGCAGAGCTCATATTTCTGAATGATATGGTGCTGGCAGTTAGGGTCTTTCTATCAATATCATGGAATAATTATATTGTACAGCCTAATTTGTGTAATTTCCTTTAGTCTTTAGTCTAATAAACTTTAATGGGTATTAAATGGAAAATAGAATTGGTTATCCAGGCCTAATGGTGTGCAATACTTCTGTTGACGTTTAAGTGCTGATTTTCATGGATGTGGGTTACTAATGAATCACTGGTCTTCAGAATGTCTCAGAATCATGCATATTTTCAGAAATTTGTGAGTCGGTTAGAAAATATAAACATAACTGGAGAATAGTTGTGGGCAATTTTACTTTCCCCAAGCAAGCATTTTATTTAAAAGCATTCTAACTAGAAATACACACAATATTTCCATTAAAGAGTTTTTGATTAGAGCATCCATTATTTCAGCAACATTAAGCCCATTTGATGAGTACGGAAATCATAAATATCAGTTACACTATTTGTCAGTACCATAAGTTACTTGTCAATGAATATTAATGGTTCTCTCTTTCATAGTGAGTATTATCCTCATAAGTCACTATTCAGGCATTTCAGAGAGTTTGTTTACCAGCCAGCGCTGACTAAATCAGAACATTTTTGGGAGGGGAAAACATTTGTAGAAATGTTTCGCTATGTTGTCTAGACGTTACTTCTATGAGAGATTGTTTGACCTGCATTCTGTCACGAGGAACAAGATTGGAAGAAGGTGAGAGGACACTGTTTTAATTAATCTTCCATGATCCAATTAAGAAATTAAGGAAATTCGGTTGGCCGTTAATAATGAGATTGTAGAGTTGCTTAATTAAACAGTTGATTCTGCTGCATATTAAGTATTGTTCAGAATATGACCAAAGTGAAGATTATGATAAAATCATAGAAAATAACATTAAAATACTATCATTTTGAATGTAGATTCCACAGACAAGTGGGCCCATCTGGAAACCAAAAGGCATAAATGTCACTCCTAGTGAAATCAGTGTCACTTTGTGCAGCTTGTCAGCATGTCTCAGTTCTGACACTTCCTTCATGCCGAGCAGTTTTGTTTAAAAGGCATGATATCTGTGAACGCTCATGAAATGTTTTGCCTCTTGTCTCTTATTATTTGCTAATTTATCTTTATTTCTTAGCTATTCACGTGTAAAACATACAGCATGTTTAGCGGCGCCAAAAACCGAACGTTTAACAATCAAGGTTGCTTTCTGAAAGCTTCAAAAAATAAGTCGAACCCTCAAGCACAATGTGTAAACGACAAACTGGGGTGAACATAAATCAGACTATTTTGAGATGTGCACATGAATATTTGCATTGGATTAAAACAACTTACAAGCTGATTTTGAAGTCCAAAAACGTAACCAGGGATTGATTGTGTGAATCACCTGTTACAAGTGCTGTTTATAGTAGATACGGCCTATTCTAAGGGTCAATAAGACCACCTGATTCTTGATAGGCTTGATAAGCGTTTTTATAGATGTCACCGAATGCCTCCAGCACAGAGCACCAGTATGACTCGGCATACACGTAATCACATTTGACCAGTTGGATAACAAGATGATGTTTCATCTACTGTGGCATATGAGAGTCTGTGAGAGATCTGAGAGTGTTAAATAATGAAATAACTAGGTGAGAATAGACATTCAAACAAGAGCCACAGCAAATTGCTGTTTGTTTTCTACTTGTCATGTTGACTGTGAGACTTGTAAGATGTTTCTTATGCTTTCCAGATTGACGTGTAGTCATTCTAGCTACAGTATGATTCTTTTAGTTTTTTTTTCTTCTTGTGGTTGTTTTTTGAACACTACTGTTCAAAAGTTTCATGTCAGTATGATTTTGTTTTTTTAATGAATTGAAGTTCATGTTCATCAAGGTTGCCTTTTTTATGTCAAATACAGTAAACTAAAGGTAAAGGTAATATTGTTTTAATATAGCCTATTTTAAGGGGGTCATATGATGTTGCTAAAAATAATATTATTTTGTGTATTTGGTGTAGTGCAATGCGTTTATGCGGTTTAAGGTGAAAAAAAAACAACATTATTTTTTCACATACTGTGTTTCTCCTTTAAGCCCCGGCTCTTGAAACGGGTCGATTAGTACAAAGCTCATCGTTCTAAAAAAAGCGAGGTGTGCTCTGATTGGCCTTCTATCCAGTGCGTTGTGATTGGCCGAATATTTCAAGCGTGTAATGGAAATGTTTGGCTCCTTACTACAACGTGATGCTGCGCTATGACAAAAACAATAAAACACATCACGAACGAAACATTTGTTGCATCCAGTGAGTGCATACAGTAATTACTGATTATCATAACTTAGTAATGTTTTTACACCTCAATACACATAACACTATGTCTGCGTTTGTGATAGGAGAAACGACAAACAACGTTACCCACGACTCAAAACTCGCTTTTGAATGGCAAAGCAGGTTCTTTTAATAAGAAAACGTAACTTCTTTAATTTATTCCTGTGACTCCTTGCCATTACTGCAGTCTTCAGTGTCACATGATCCTTCAGAAATCATTCTAATATGCTCATTATCAATATTAAATTAAATGTTTGCGGAATTTATATATTTAAAAGGACAGCATTGACTTGAATAACTGTAACGTTGCAAAAGCCTGTACTTTATATTTGGACCAACTGAACGCATCCTTTAATTATTTCTTTAAGCAACCATACTGCTCTGAATGAAATTGAACGGCGGCCAAATCTATCATCATCCGACTTTATTATTTATATATAAATGGCTCAAAGTAAATTATATAAATATATAAATAGCTCAAAGCATTTCACATAAGCTCTGATCTGACGCACTACACAATTAGACAGTGCAAATAATGATGTCTGATTGTTGTACCAGAGGACTCTCCACTTGCAAGCTCTTCAAATATCTGGTGGAGTGTTTCATCTCTGAACCCTTGGGGTGCGAAAAGGGTTTCTGTGTGCTCATTTAACCCACCGTGCATTATGCAAGTTTATGCAATTCTATGAAGGGAGAATAAATTGAGTTAAAATGATTCCTCTGTCTAAAACCCTTATAATTAGTCATCAGCTATTAATAAACTAACAAACTTGCATAAAACTTCACAGGCAGCTGACATTTCTGCAGGTAGGATTATTTGAGAGGAAAGCCATTGATTTTGTAAGATCTTCATATTATGAGACTTTGTATTACAACTGACATTAAGTTGTTAGGAACTCTCCTGCTGGCTTGTATGCTAGACGGCTGCAAAATAGAGAATTCTTGCTAAATTTGTATGCAAAACCATGAAGAGTGTTTCAGTCAAACACTTGAAAGAAACACCATAAACACTAATAGTTTTACTAAACATTGTTCATGGTAAAATTATGTCTTCACGTGACTTTGGCGGATGTTCAAAAATGTGGCCTGGGAATTGATCTATGTAGATGTAATTCCCCTAAAGTGTGGTTTAGTGGCACATTTCCTGTAGCGCCTTAGATCCTAGATACAGGGCGGTAGTCCGGAGACGTGTGTTATATAAGCAAAATAACTTTTGTAAACCAGCGTCTGGATAATGTTTACTTTACAAGCGTAATCAATTCACTACAGCTGTCTGACCAAACCATGCAGCTCTGTAGCTTTGTTTCCATTACAAAATAGCTTCTGTCTCAGCCATAAAGTTTTCTTACATCTGTGGAATACTACAGGAGATTATGTCCTGTAATGATGACCTGATCTTTTCCATACAATTACCATAACGCAACGGGGGCTTTAAAGCTTAAAAAAGGGATACAAAAACACTATGTATTTTACAGAAGGAAGAAAGTCATGCAAGTTTGGTCTAGCTAATAAAAATGTGTTCTAATAATAGGCCTACTTATTACTAATTTATGCAAACAATGAAGGGAACATTTTGGGAACGATACGAATGTTCGCTATACATTCTGAAACAAGTAAGTTTTTAACAATTTTGCAATTTTATGATATGCAAAAACTTTGACTTTGGCAGATATATGACATGCATGTGTTTAGTGTGCAAATAAAATGCAGTTTTTATGTGCATGTGATACAAAATTTGTTGACATACCTATGATAAGCACGTACCCCACAACTATACCCATCGCATAGAACATACACCCCAAGTCCATATTTGTGTATTACTACCAAGAGTTTTCATTTTTATTTGGTGTATGCACTTTTCATGAGATTGGCTAGTATTAAAAGCCAGATAACAATTATTTGTTTTACTGGAAGAATGATTGGTAATAACTTTCAGAGAACTTTGCCAGAACATGAGCCAAAGTTCTGAGAACATTCCCTCTGGGCTGGAAGGATGGCAGAGAATTTGTGGATGAATTATGTCTTTAAATATATTCAACTGTCAATACTTTTTGTGTGGATTAGAGGCTGTAAATAACCGAAGGGGAAAATGATCACTTCAGGTGGTTCACTATCAAGCCATTGATCTAGGTCCTAGGAAACACAAAATCCGTGCTTCCTCGACACATTGATTGCAGCTGTTGCCATGCCAGTGTGTGAAATGTGGATTAATTGCTGCTTTTCATTCTCTGATTTGCATATTCCTCTATGAAGGCGAATGAGCCGCTTTTCTCATTGCTGATGGAACTGGATGAAACCCAGACAAGAGAAAATGGTGATCTGTCTCTTTCTTTCATACCAACAAATCCATACACACACACACACACAAACACACACACACACACACACACACACACACACACACACACACACACACACACACACACA
>JAUMHQ010000075.1:10011108-10026124 GCA_032361165.1 Enteromius paludinosus | reverse complement strand
GTCACGCGTCGTCACAACGGCGCGACAATTTAAACTTTCAATAAGTCATCCGTTTATTAAGATTGTGTTAAACAAGTTTAATTTAATCACAATAAACAACGTTTTCTTCCTGAGGTGCTTACACTTAAAATGAGCCACGTCTCCACTTTCTGCCATTTTTTTAATATGACCCAAGTGGTGACCCAAAACAGCCTGGTTACAAACTTTTAAAAATATATATCAGTTACAATGTGAATATATAATGTTTATTTCGCACTATAACTGGTTGTAATTAAAGGAAAAGAATGATCTTGCGCTCTCCGCGTCTGTGGCGTCACATCAAAGAGCGTCAAAATGGCATTCATAAATTTCCTGACAAAATAAGCATAATTCAAAGATGAGACAAAAAGCAGATCACACACACCTGGATCTCATTACCACACCCTGTACAGAGACTATTCCTTCATTCACCCAGTGTCTGGTGTACCGTTCACTACCCCTACGTTAGCTCCAGACCTTTAAGAAATAAGAAAAATAATCAACAAGAAAAAGAGGAACACAAATAAGTTTTACAAAATGTAATGGTTTTAATGGCTTTAATGGTTATTATGGGAATTGCACTCATTTTAATGGAAACAATAATGGTGTGATGTATTCTATAGGTTGGGTGTTAAATCCTATTGGGAAATAATGCACAAGCCACACAACAAAAAGGAATTTTGTAATGGTTTTACTGGAAAAAGTAAATTTCATAATGGTATTTTAATGAATTTCTGTTTCAATTGGGCTTATAATTAGGGAAGGGCAGCTGTTTCTTCAACAAGACCAAGAGGTGCTCCATAAGGTTACATGAACTAAAGACAGTGACCTTTTAAACCAAGTAAACATTTGGTTTCATGTGATGTTGTGAACATTGTTGTGAATTCTGTTGACGTACATGTTACTATGGTATAATATTGGAAGAAGTAGCCTATTGGTAATGTTTTGCTCCCTATCCCATCGTTTTTTTACACTTACTTTTATTGATTAAAAATCTATGAGGTGTCAAATTCACAACATGTGCCAGTACATCAATCATTATGAACTTCATTATTCCAGTAGCCTATAAATCATAGAGAGTTATCTCTTTGTTAATTGTGATTTCACAGTAGTAATATCTCTGGTTGGTAAAAAAAAATATATATATATAGAGTGAAAGTAAAAAATAACATAATAGGTACTTCAGTAATCTCAGAAATACGTACTGTAATCGGTCAGGATCGGAGTGTCTCATGACGGCAATCTGATTCATCTGCGGCTAATTAAGCTGCTGCTTGGGCAGTACGCTTGTGGTCAAATTGCTTAGTTTGTACTGTATACAGAGACACAGCTAAATCAATTCAAGCTGTGGTTTTAGAAATAGGCAATTAATTGCCATTGTTTTCCAGAACAGTAGCTTGAAGGTACAGTTCATTCAGAAAGGAAAGTTCTGTCATCATTTATTCACCTTCGAGTAGTTCCAAACTTGCATGGATTTCTTTGTTACATGGTAGGGAAAAGTCAGTGGTGACCAAAAACAGCCTGGTAGCCTTTTTATATTTTCCTTTGTGTTCGGCAGAACAAAGATATTCAAACAGATCTGAAACTACTCAAGGGTGAGTAATGACAGAATTTTCACTTTTGGGTGAACTGTTTCTTTAAAACCAGTGGAAAGAAAAGATAAATGAACTTAAAGTTCAAATGAGTCTTTGAAAAATATAAGTATAATTTCTTGTAATGTAGTTATGCAGTGGGAGATGTGACAGTTTTTATTACAGCGCCATCTATTGACACATAAAATTTTCTACTAAATAAACGTCTTCTTGGGTTTTTTCAATAGCAGTTTTTAAGAGCAGTTCTGGGTGTGTTTTATGGGTTTATAAGATTGCATTTGTTGCATTTTTTTTTTTTAAATGCAGCATTTGGGCATGCTATCTTCTATAAATATGATATTTAAATGGCTGCATGTCTTTAAAGTGGGCACAAGGGGGCAGTTCAGAGCTACTCACAATCTAACTTCACATTCACAGCCGAAAAGAAAAATATATTATTGGATTTATATACTTTACGGTTGAAACATTTACCCATATCTTTTTCCTAAACACATATAGCGTAAAAAGTAAAGCAGCTTTGATTGTAGCGATGACCATTTTTACCATATAGTAGGCTTTAGTAGTAGCAGAATGACGTTTTTTTGCGATTTTCTCAAGAGCATAAGTGGTGATAAAACAAGATGTTTTGTCAGGCTACCTTGAAATGAACAATGATATGTTAACAAACCGGACTTAAAGTCGACTCAGGGTAACCAGACATGATTAGCCACAGGTGCTTTAACCTTTTTGGATTTGAACATTGAAAGGGTGTAACTTGTTTAGTTAAATAGATATAAGATGATAAAAGGCTTGCCTATGAAATACAGGTTGATCCACTCAACATTAAAAAAAAAATAATAATCCCTCGAGGCAGATATTTTTGACTGTATAGTGTCATACCTGCTGCTAAGTCTAGTGGAAAAAGCTTAACTTTTGGAACTGTTGAGCAGCTCAATGAAAGATTAATGTTGCACCTAATTAATGCGAAGCAGGGAACAGGGAAAATATTTCTGTCAACCCCAAAACAAAGCAGCATTAGCCAGCATTGATGTTAACCTTCAAAAGCTCTCTGAAATACTTAAATTGTTCCAAAAATCTTATTAATTTCATATACAATATAAATACTATATACTGTATATAGATGATACACTTTGAAAAACACATGAGAAAGAATGTGGTATGCAGTGTTACTATACTATTCATTAAAACAGCACCTTGGTTATTCTTTAAGCAAACTCGTTAAGTGACTCCATGTTGGTAGATGAAAGGGATGATGACATTTGCAAAATGTAATTTCCACTTTTTTCATCCAACAAGGAAAAAAGCTTTTTACAAGGATCAGCAAGAAACCAAAACATCTAAAACAAACTGTGTACAGATTATACAATGTGAAATAAGCCATTTGAAATGTAAAATGTATGTGTTAAAGACCTTGCAGGCCATTAGAAGTCTATGAAACCTTTTTTCTGCTAAAGGATTTTCTTTCCGCAGTGCACTGCAGGACAGAGTGTATATACAACATGTGCCAGCAGAGTTGAGGGTCCGTCGGGCAGAAATTGTATCGTGCTGGGTGTGGATGTAGATTTGGCCTAAAGCAGGATTTGAACAGGTGACCCCTAATGCGCCTTACTGACCACCGAACAGCTGGAGGCCTTGAGACTTATTAACAACTGTTTTAGTTGTTAACAAGTTTAGGGTGTGAGGGGTTTCTCCTGAGTGAGCTTGAGCGTGTTTTATAACCGAGTAACTTCTGATGTTAATTATCTATGACTAATTTATTTATAAGAACCTCCTCTGGCACAACTATAATATGAATTTATCTTTCTGCTCATTACTATTTCAGCATTACTTATAGCATTCATCTCATACAAATATGGTTTTAGGCCATATTTGAACATTTCAAAGCAAGAAATCATTTAGATAAATCACATTGAGTTTAATATAATGTAAGTAAACCACTTGAATTAAAATAACTGTTATTAGAGACATGTTTTATCTTAAAAACAAATCTATGTAGGTTTGAAATTTGTGTTATACACACAAGTTTACAGTCAATAAGATTTTATTGTAAAAGATTAATATGTTTTACTCAGCAAGGACACATTAAATGCATACATTATATTGTAATTATATATATTAAGTGTTTGCAATTGATATTTTATATATATATGTACTAGTCAACATTTGAAGAGGATCAAAAAAGTCCATCAAAATTGTCCTAAGCCAAAAAACGCATTTTGGTTTTAGGACAACTTTGATGAAAAGTTTTGATCCACTTTAAATGTTGACTTGTGTGTGTGTATATATATATATAGATATATGTATTTATACACACAGACTTTTTGATTAGATTTTTTATTTATACACTTTTTGAGATGTAGTCCAAGATACAGGTACGTGAGAATATGGCGATTTAAATTCAGCGAAGCCTAGAAAAATTCTTTTTATAGCAATACACAAAACATCTCATTAAAGCAATTTTAAAAGCATTTTATGCAAATGCATTTGAACAATACCTCTTGATAGCGTTTTGCTGTGGAACATAATTATAGAGGATTCTTTTTTTTCAATGTTTTCACTCTCAATCGATTTTTTTCAACCATTTTCTTAGTCCAAAAGACAAGCCCAGACATCTGCATCTCTGACAAATTCTGTTGTGACCTCTGTGTGCTGACCTGAACACATCTGTCATAAAAATCGTGCTGACATGTTTTAACAACAAGCTTCCCTCGACCGGCAGGAGAGCATGTTCAATCAAACACAGGCCATAGCCAGTGCAGTAGTGAACTAAAATAGCACTAATGAGATATGTGGGCTGCATTGTCACAACCCAGTGCATTTCAGGCAAAAAATAGACCTGATAAGCTCAGAGATTGTTGCAGGACTGAATGGCAACTACAATGCTTGAGGGCTATGAAGGTTGAATTGCACATGGAAAATACAGAGTGCTGCATGTTGTCTTTATCCATATGATGATGTCGAAGGTATTTATTTGTTATGTTAAGCCTATTTTAATCTTAATTCATAGGCTAATTCTGCATTTGATTCCACCACTTGAGTAATGCAAAAGACGATTTGTGCCAGATAGATGATCTGATACAGATGATAGTTTTGTCTGTAAACCTCTTCTTATTCTTTTTATGCATGAAAAAACTCAATAATTCACAAAAGTATGAAAGGCTTTGCTTTAAGAGTTTACAGTACCTGAGTTGCCTTGTTTTGTCTGTTTGTATGCTTTAATATTTTATGAACTCATAGGCAACATGCTGCTGCATCTGTTTTAAAATGGCTAAAAACTGTCAAATGTGCACTTGAAATATGTAAATAAGTTTAATTATTTAACATTAGAACAACATAATGTTAAATAGCCTCTCTGTGCATTTTCCTGGAATATAAACACCCAGTGTTAAAGTCCTTGAAGATAAGTTCAGTATAAGTCCAATTAATTCAGCCACAGAGGAGTTATAGATTTTTATATTTTGCATAGATTACACTACCTTTCAAAAGTTTTGGAAAGAACTTTGAAAGAAGTCTTAGCAGAGCTGAATTTTCAGCAGCCATTACTCCAGTATTTAATGTAAAACTTGAAAAAAAAACAACAACATTGATTGTTATTATCAATGTTTGCTGCTTAATATTCAGAAATATCCAGAAATGTTTAATGCATAGGAAGTTCGAATAAACAGCATTTATTTTAAACAGAAATCTTTAGTAGCATTATAAGTGTCTTTACTAACTTTTAAAGGTGCTGTATGTAAGTATTTGACTCTAATAAAGCATAAAATAGCATAATATGTGTAAATATGTTTGCAGATATTTAAGAAACTTGCTTGTTTATCTGAAAAATAATGCAACAGTTAGTTATTCTCCTTTAAAAATGTGCATTCCGGGATTGAATGTCTTTTTTGTGTAACCCGACCACAGTTAACACAATTGTATTTTCGGTTCCCCGGGTTGCACTTGTTCCTGTTGGTGTTGTCAATCTTGCAACCTGCATGTCCGTCAAGTCAAAATAACACCCCAAACATTTGAGTGGTGTTGTATGTGGCCGAGTCTGATCAATCTAAAACCGTGAAGCGACCAGGTGTATGTACCCCCTCAGGGACCAAATGTCCCGAATAACAATCATCCAACACGTCAAGTCTGGGCACACAACCACAAGTGATGTTCTGGAAACACTAAAAAAACACTATAATGTCTGGTGGCACAGTACATTTATCATAATAGCAAGGAAGGGGTATTCTTAAATCAAGCCAGGAAGAGAACATAAAATCCTGAGTGGAAAGTCCCCTGGAGGAAGCGCTTTAGAAGGTAAATGGATTTGAATGGAGCCCAGGTAATGCTGGGTTTATACAGAGATGTAGAGAGCTCATGCTGTAATTGATGAGTAGGATCAGACTGAGGTAATGACAATAATCTGGGGATATAGGAAGTATTACATTCTCTTTACTGTTACTTTATCAACATGTACCAGCAAAAGAAATTGAGATTGAGATCTGTAAGAGTGCGTTTCATGAAAAATTTGAATAGAAATATGTTTTATCTACACATGACAAGCTCACGTTCGAACTGCTGACTGTTTCCCTGCTGCCTTTCATCTTTCGAGAACATCTGCAGCCGCCTATACATCCAATAAAACCAAAATAACCATTATGTTAAACACAGGGCAGCAGCTGGGTGATGATAAACACTCCTAAAGCTTTCACTTTGCCCATTTCCCTGAAGTCAGCATTGGAAAACCTTGTTTTATTCTTCACGCACGTTAAAAGTGAGAGAGCACTGTACCTTATTAATTGTGTCATATACAATTAGGACCATTTAAAACCTTTTGATTGTGCATAACATATAGAAAATTGCAATTCTTGAGAATGGACAATAGATGCATAAATCAGCACCGGGCACCTCTAATCTGATCTGTCTGATTCACACTGGGGGTGTTGACAGGGCTGAATTCCTCTGTGATGTGCATAATTTTAAGCCTTACTGGAAACATCAGCCAAACAGCAGGATGCCAGAATAGTTGGCTGAGTTTGTGTGACTGGTGGATGGAGTTTTCTTTGTGGGTTTATGGTGTTTTTCTGTAAGAATATTTCATTCTCAGGGTCACTAATTATGCAGAATTTCTTAAAAAGCATGAACAGATTTGTTTTAATATAGAAGTCTATAATATATGCCTTTTTAATTTACCTTACAGGCATTATTGTATTTCACACTAGATTAAATGCATTGATTAAATAAAATACATGGTTGGTAAAGACCGCTTCTGAGTGTTTTGTCTTCACTCATCTCTCTCTCTTTCTCTGCAACACCTGCTCTCTTCTCTCACATCCTTTGGCAGCTGCACAAAAAGATGCACACGTCTTATCAGTCAATAAAACCCATCACATGTGTGAAATGCAGCTATAGTCCCAAGAAACATTTGACATAAATAGACGACATGCCTGATTTAGAGTCTCAAACCTTAACTAGAAAAGAACTATACAGGTATATTTAAATGACTGTATATGTTTACATGTTTTATTTTTTTTTAATGCAGAAAAAAAATAAAAGCAGCTGAATGTTTTCATGTGTTTTTTTTTTCTTTCTTCCTTTTTTTAAAAACCACAGTAAAGTTAATGATTTTCTTTTTCACCACCAGAGAGAGCTGGCACAATGCACAGCGCCTATAATGCATATCAGGCTATATATCATCTATATGAATATTTCAGCATTCTGCTGTTCAGTGCAGACTGTAATGACTGTGGTCCAGATTCATTCAAGAAGGGCTATTGTGAGGTCATTTCTGTGTCGGTATCAGTCGCTTTTATTTTGTCAGTGCTTTACAAACAAAGTACATTAAAGCCGAGTAATAATTGAAAATAGATAGACCCACTAGTTAGTTTAAACTGAGGAATGCTAAAACGGCTTGCCATAATATGCCACAACAAGTCATTCCTTCTGAATTCATGCAGATCTGTCCCCGCTTGCCTTTGTGTGACACTGCCTGCGACCAATCAGAGCACTCCGAACGCATTCCATCGTAAACGTCAGCCAATAGCGTGTCAGCGGGGCGTGATTTTCCTCGCACGGCTCCGCGAGGCATGAAGTTTATTCAGAGTGCGAGCTGCTCAGGGAGAATGATGCACCTTTGCGCGGATGCGAATGGGAGATTTTTCTGTTGCGCGCTGTAACTTTCTCCACTTTCTCATCTTGCCACGGATTGTGCCGAACGTGTAGTAGTACTGGCTCGCATTCACAAATGGCTCGGGGTATAACAGAGCAGCGGCAACGTAAAGCTTTTCACGTGCACTTGTTTCTCTTTATACTGACTTTGTTTCGCGATGCATCTGCGCAGGGATTTGGGAGTTTGGGATTAACGTACGGTTTAAGATCTGAACTTTCAGAGGATGCTATTCTTGTTGCCAATAATGGAATACGGGTTCCTTTCGGCAGATCTGTTTATATCGATCCAATCAATGACCTGGTTACCCAAGTTCAGCCCGGAGACAAGTGCACCATAACAGTTTTGGACAATGACCCGCTGTCACAGAGACCGGGACAGCTATCCCCGAAAAAGTTTCCTTGTGAATTTGGTCCCAGTGATGTAAAATACTCGCATTTCGGATCCAGGAGCCCTTCAAAAGACAGAGTAAGACTTCAACTCAGATATGATACTCAGACTGATACAGTCATCATTCCCTTTATGATGGAGGTTGAAGTGATTTTCACTCAGCTTGAGATTCTCACCAAACACATGCCTGTAGTTGTAGAGAAACTGCTTGGAATGAGTAATCCTATTGATAAGAAAATAATGGAGTTTACTTACGATAGAAATGCTCATTTATGTAAAGTTACATCTCTGGCCAGTGGAAGCTCATTACCCAGGTATGGAAAGCTGATTGATAATGGAAAATTGGGGAAACCTGTGGACTGTGATGAATTTGTCAAGATGGAAATTCGCTATCAGCACACTTTTGCACATCGTTCTCCGAACCGAGATTATATTCCCATGTATTTAGAGTTACAAGACAAAGAAGTGAATGTACTGAAGCAAGAGTTTTTCCAAATAGTGGTGCTTATAAAAGAGGGTGAGGAAAACACAGCTCCTAAACCGAGTTTTGTAGCAATGATGATGATGGAAATTGACCAGTTTGTAATGACTGCTATAACCCACGATATGCTGGCCGCTGAGGATGTGGAATCTAATCCTGATGATTTAATCTTCAACATTACTTCCCCGCTGTCCTTTGAGGAGGGCTACATTGTGAGCACAGATGATAGAAATTTGCCCATTACTTCTTTTTATCAGGCAGATCTCAAAGATTTTAAAATTGCCTATAAGCCTCCCTCTGCGGATTCGGATGTGGAGAGAATATTCCAAATTGAGTTCGAAGTTGTAGACACTGAGGGGGCTATATCAGATCCCTTTGCGTTTATGATAGTGATTAAGCCCATGAACACTCTAGCGCCGGTTGTAACCCGCAATACTGGTCAACTGCTTTATGAGGGTCAGTCCCGGCCACTGTCCAGCTCACAAAACCTACAAATTAGTGATGAGGACAATTTAGACAATGTCCAAATCACAGTTATTAATGGACTTAGCCATGGAGAGCTCACAGTTCTGGGGTCCAGGCGAAAATTCTTCACACCAGCAGATCTTGATGTAGGGAGCGTCACCTACCAGCATGATGGTAGTGACACATACAGCGATAACATCATTTTCAGAATGACAGATGGGAAAAATGAAGTTGAGTTTTTATTTCCCATTACAGTGGTGCCAACTGATGATGAACCTCCAATTATCAATGCCAACACAGGCTTAGTTTTGTTTAAAAACCAAATGATGCCCATTTCTCCTTTGATGCTTAGTGCAGCAGACATCGACTCTGAGGATTCAACTATTAAGTTCATCTTGGTGCCTCCCTACTCTACTATGGGAGAAGTGATACTTCGTCAGTCAGATGCACCGGAGGATCCATCCACTTGGAAGTTCGATTCCGAGGATGAGATGTATGAGAAAGTAGTGACAGAATGGTTCCAGCAGGACATCACAGAAGGCAAACTGTTTTACAGGCATATCGGACCACATAATACAAAGACCATCATGGACCAGTTTGTTTTCCGTGTGCAAGATGACAACGACCCACCGAACACTTCTGGTGAGAACTCTTTCATCATCAAAGTTCTCCCCATTGATGATATCCCCCCAGAGCTCTATCCTGGGACCACTCTTCAAGTGACCGTTCATGAGTACCAACTCACCTATTTCCGAAAGAAGTTCTTGCGCTACACAGACTTAGACTCAGAAGACAGGGACTTGAAATACACGATTACCCAGCCACCCACTGACACAGATGAGAACAGCCCTGGCATACTAGGAAAGATTGTTTTAACTGAGAGTCCAAACTCAGAAGTCACAGAGTTCACTCAGGCGCAGATAAATCATCACAAGATAGCCTACAAACCTCCTGATCTAGAGCTCGGAATAACCCCGCATGTAGTGCAGTTCCATTACAAAGTTGAAGACACGGCGGGAAACAGCGCCAATGGAGTTTTCACCATATTTTTACAGCCTGTGGACAACAAGCCACCCCAGATCACCAACAAAGGCTTTACCATTCAAGAACGAGGGGCACACGTCATCACACGCGCTGAGCTGGACACCACAGATGCCGACACAGACAGCTCACAGATTCTGTTTACAATCACCCAGCCTCCAAAGCACGGTCAGGTCAAGTACACATTCACTGATATGACTAAAGGGAATTCATTCAATTTGGACGATATATCTAATGGCAGAATATCTTACATTCATAACGGTGATGAGTCAAGCAGCGATTTCTTCCAGCTGGATGTCAGTGACGGCGTCCATGTTGTCACAATCACAATCAAAATCAGTGTGAAGCCTATTGACGATGAAGCACCAACCATCAGCCTTCCAGAGGGCACTATCGGTTCTTACATAGATGTTCTGGAGAATGAAGTGACTGAGATCACCACCAATGTAATTCAGGGTCGAGACGAGGACACTGATGACCTTAGGCTGACCTTTATCGTGGAAGATCCCCCGGTGTTTGGTGAAATATTAGTAAATGGTGTGCCCTCCAATAGGTTCACTCAAGCAGACATCATTAGTGGCTTGGTAGTATATGCACATAATAGTGGAGAAATTGGCTTGGCAACAAAATACGACTTCTTTAATCTTACACTTACCGATATGTCAGATGAATGGACAGTTGGGGGAAATAAAATAAAAGGGGTTCGTGTACAGGTCACCATTCTGCCGTTGGACAGTCAGGCCCCTGAGGTCTTTGTGGGCCCCCAATTCATTGTCGTAGAGGGTGAGAAAAATGTTATCGAAATTTCGCATATTAGTGCTAATGACATTGACACCCCCAATGATGATATTCTTTGCACAATTATTGTGCAGCCCACCTCAGGCTACTTAGAGAACATCTCCCCTGCACCAGGCTCTGAAAAATCCAGGTCTGGGATTGCCATTAGCGCTTTCACCATTAAAGACATTCGGGAAAACCACATTTATTACGTACAAAGTATTCATAAGGGTGTCGAACCAGTTGAGGACAGGTTTACTTTCAGGTGTTCAGATGGGATAAACTTTTCCGAGAGACACTTTTTCCCAATCGTGATAATCCCATCCAATGACGAAAAGCCAGAGATCCATATGAGAGAGTTTGTTGTGATGGAAGGCATGAACATTGTAATTGACACCCCAATATTAAACGGAGCTGATGCTGATTTTCCAGTGGATGAGCTCATGTTTATCATTTCAAAACCTCCAGAACATGGATATATTCTCAATCAGTTACCCTCAGGAACTATTCCTGTCACAAACTTCACTCTTGATCAGATAAGAGAGGCTTCAAATATTGTCTACGAGCATGATGATTCAGAAACCACAGAAGATAGTTTCAATGTTCTACTTACTGATGGCAAATTCACAGTGGAGAAAACCGTCATGATTATGGTCATTTTGGTTGACGATGAAACACCAAGGATGGCGATTAATGATGGTCTTGAAATAGAAGTAGGAGACGTGAAAATAATCAACAATAAAGTTTTAAAAGCCACCGATCTGGACACAGAAGACAGCATTCTGACCTACATTATCCGTTATGGTCCAAATCAAGGGTTTTTACAAAAGCGTACACCATTTGGAACATTTGAAAACTTAACTGTTGGAATGAACTTCACACAAAATGAGATCGACCAAGATATGATCATGTACACTCACAATGGACAAGAGGGAGTTCGTGACCTTATCAAATTTGATGTCACTGACGGCATTAACCCTTTGATTGACAGGTACTTCTATGTAACTGTGGGTGGAATAGACATGGTGTTCCCTGATGTGATCAGCAAAGGGGTTTCATTGAAAGAAGGAGGAAGGGTCACTCTAACCACAGACCTGCTCAGCACTAGCGATCATAACAGCCCTGATGAACACTTGGTGTTCACCATCACACGTGCCCCTATACGAGGACACTTAGAGTGCACTGATGTGCCAGGGATGCCCATTAGTTCATTTACTCAGCTTCAACTAGCTGGGAATAAAATCTACTACATCCACACCACTGATGATGAGGTAAAGATGGACAGCTTTGAGTTTGAAGTGACTGACGGTTACAATCCTGTATTCCGCACCTTCCGTGTGTCCATTACAGATGTGGATAACAAAAAGCCTGTGGTCACCATTCACGGACTGGTCGTTAATGAAGGTGAAAATAAGTTAATCACTCCTTTTGAGTTGACAGTGGAGGACCGTGATACAGTCGATCACCTTTTAAAGTTTATAATCACCCAGGTTCCAGTGCATGGCAAGGTGCTGTTTAACAACACCCGACCTGTCACGTCCTTCACCAAGCAGGACCTGAATGAAAACATGATACGCTATAAGCACGATGGAACCGAGTCTGCCTCCGACAGCTTCTCGTTTACTGTTACTGATGGAACTCACACAGACTTTTATGTGTTCCCTGACACGGTTTATGCAACTCGCAAGCCCCAGATAATGAAAATCACAATATATCCAGTGGACAACGGAGTTCCGCAAGTTGTGACTAATAAGGGTGGTACAACATTAAGGATTCTCCCTACTGGTCACCTTGGGTTCCTTATCACTAGTAAAACACTAAAGGCAGAGGACAGAGACAGCCTTTATGGAGCAGTGACTTTTAAAATTACTGTGGCTGCTGAACATGGCTACCTCATTGACTTGGGGAAAGGCAATGCTACTATCTCCACATTCACCCAAGGTAAGTTTTATTATGTCAGTTTAATAAAATTGTCCATAAAAAATTCATTTATGAATGAATGGTACTGATAAAAGTATTTGAGAAAATACTGGGTTAACATACATGTGAGAATACTGTATTAAAGGGATAGCTCATGCAAAAATGTAAATACTGTGATCATTTATTCACCCCCATGTCATTCCAGACTCAAAGGACTGTCTATCTTTTATGTGCAGAAGGTTACCTTTTTTGAAGAATATCTTGGCTGCTTATTTCAATATAATAAAAGTGAATCAGGACTGAGTTTGTCAAAGCCTGGTTGAAAAGAAATAAATAAATCTATAGAAATATACTTAAAGTTGTCAACACTCATTAAATTATTATAGAAGCACTGGTTTAGTTCATCTCATGACCAAATGACATAGATGACAATTTGAGTTTTGGCGATATTTTGAGAGCTAGTGCAGATGGGAAGTTTTTTTTTTTTTTTTGTTAAAGTCAGTCTGTTCATCACTCAGCTAACATATGTTTCAGAAGCATATAGTGCTTTTTCATTTTGGAGCTTGACAGCAGTTTTCTTTTTTATTATATGGGGACGAGTCTGGATAGGTAGGTGAATAAATTACAGCAGTTTTTATTTTTGTGTGAACTGTTTTACGATCCTAAACAATAAGCCTTACAATATTCTAAGTCTTATAAAGGAAGATTTCTCCTGAAATATTGCAAGGTAATCTTGAAAGGTGCACACATTGTGACACAATGCACAAAAAAACGTTTTACCTTCAAAAAAGACCAATATAGTATTCATGGGTAAAATAAGTATTTTTCACTAACAAAGCAGACAGTTGTTATTGTCATAAAATTACAGTATGGGCCCCAGCTCTCAGACGTATCACAAAAGCCTTAGTGTAGTTGTTAAAACGTATAAATGTCAAAACTGGCAGGCGACATGCTCAACTTGCCACTGTGTTTCCCCTTTTCTAAATAAGCTCCTTTTTTAGGATTCTCTTTGAATATTTCAAGGGAATTTAGCACAGTTGGGGGTGGTGGTGCGGGCTACTGACTGTAAATAAAGTTGCTGCTCCCTTGTGGGCATTTGAAAATGATGGGTTTACATTTTTATGAGCTGGCCGCTTTGAAGAGAAATGTTTTGACATAAAATATTGAAGATAGGCTAGCGCTGTGGATGTAACACCCTCTCAGAAAAACCACGCACATGTAATGCACTCCAAAGACTGAGCACAAGAGAGGGTGGTGGAGAGATTAATAGATGGGTGCCAGGTAGTGACCTGCTGCTCTTTGTGGTTTGTTTCATTCAGAAGGGAATGGATTTGCCACGGCCTCAATTCTTCATATTTCTTTCAGTCTAAATTAAATGCTGCCCAACTGATAAATCGCAGACATATTGCGCTGTGGTGCCTGCAGCTTTGTGCAGGAGCAGATGGGCAAAATGCCCTTATTTGAAAGTGCTTTTCAACATGATACATATAGATCCTGTTCCAAATGGCACCCTCCTTCTCAGAGTTTGACACTTTGACACATGGGCTATTGGTAATGGTTTCTGTGAATTTCAAGTGGGCCATTTGGGTCAGGGCTACATTTTTAAGACAAAATAGCAAAAATTGTACATTTACTGGTGTGCCTTTGTACCTTCTATATCCTTGAAGGGTGCACATTAAGACCATAAGAGCAGTGTTAGGTAAAGTTTTTTGTTTTTTTCAAGTGCAACTGTAAAAGCCCTTTCACACCAAATGTAAAATGAATAAGCATCAGGCTGAAGGAAATGCCTTGATCTGCACCTCATTCCCAGTTTCTCTCATTATAGGACAGGAGAAGTGAAAAAGTAACTTTTTCTTGTAAATTTAAAAGTAATGCATTCCTTTACTAGTTACTTTAAAAGTAATCTGATTACTTAATGCTTTACTAGTAATGTGTTAGTCCCAACACTGTTTAAGACTAATTGGAGTCCAGCAGCGAACCGCAACAAAATCCAATTATTTATTTATTGCTAAATATAGTGTATTGCTGCCTTCATCATTTTGCATCCTTCTGACTGGGGTCGTATCTGGACATCCCTGGCAGCAGAAATTTGAAAACTCCTGTCTTACGATATAAATATGCATCTTATAAGATACTTTCAGTATATAGTAAAGCCATTTACCACATTTGTATCATAATTTCAAAATATAGAAA
>JAUMHQ010000075.1:9973114-9987872 GCA_032361165.1 Enteromius paludinosus | reverse complement strand
TTGACAGATCTCAAATGAGCCATTTTAATCTAGATTAATCTAGATTAAAAAAAATAATCTATGCCCACCCCTAATTATAAGTTAAAATAATAGTTTTCGGTTATTTTCAAATGTTGATAAAAGGACATCTTTATTTGAAACAAAAATTCCTTATGCTCGTATGCTGCATTTATTTGATAAAAAATACAGTAATATTACAAAATATTGTCATTTAAAATAACTGCATCCTGTTCAAACATTACCAATATCTACTGTTAGTTCTGGTAAATTTATGTGCCCTAGCTAAATAAAAATATTAATTTCTTTAAAGAAAGTCAGAAAAAATATAAAACATATATAATAAATAAAAATATTTTAATAATATTTAATCATAATAATCATGTTTAAATAATAAACATTAATAATAATATTGATAATAATAAATTACCTTTTGTGGTTTAGAATAAAAGAACACTTAATTTTCTCAGAACGCCTTACCTATGTTGAATTTTTATGAGTTAACTTAGTAAATTCCTCTACTTGTTATTCCCATGTTAAGTTATATTTTACAACTTGTCACAAATTTATTTAAATACCATAAAGTGGACAAGAATATTGTCTATTGTTATGTTATATTTTATATAACTACTGTACATTTTTCATTACAAAATATAATTTTTTAATTGCAATAATATTTTAAAATAAATAGCTTGTGTGGATCACAATGTAACAACACTTCATTTCCCAGAATGCATTACCTATGTTGAATTTCTTTGAATTGCAACGAAATCCCTCTTCCTTTTATTCTCTTTTATAAGTCATGACCAATTAAATATCAGTTATTATTATAAATTAATTTAAAAGGAAAACAAAAAACCGAAAGAAACTGAGGCCTCTACTGGGTCAGGCTGTGGAATAGCTGATAACAGCAACCTGCTAAAATGTTCATGTCATGCTTTGGGTAAATGCATCAATTTGACCCGCCAGTTTCAGCTCACAGTATTTCTGAAATGTTTGATTAATGTCACCTCAGTAGAGATGTCCTTTTTGAGTGTGCAGAGGCTGTGCATAATTGCTACTTTCAATTTTTAATCGTCAGTGACCTTTAAGTGTGCACACTGGAGGTTCTGCCATGCTAAAAGACTACACTTTGTTGTTGTTTCCAGTGCCACCATGAATTCCTGATCTCAACATCACAACAAAGGTGGTAATTAAACCACTCAGTGGGTGGAGAGAACTGTCCTACAGATATAATAGCGTAAATGAACGTTTTTGAAGTCTCTCGTCATGAACCGGTTATTCCAACTGATGGATAACTCCCTTGCTCTATTTCTACTGCAGTTTTCCACTAGCCAATCAGGATCCACAGTGGCATTACTGAGAGTTATGAATACAATGATGTCAACATTTTTAAAAGACGGGGGACTGAGAATGTATTTGTGCGATTAATTGTTAAATTGCTTCTTGCAGTAGATATAGCAAAGTGTTGGATTATCCCGGAGAGGTTATGTTACTGTATCCATCCTGAAACTGAAGAAAGGAAAGACTCTCACAGTTGACTTGCTCCATAGATGAATTTGGTCTTTTTTTTTTTTTTAGGGGGAGGAGAGTTTACATTAAAACAGACTCAATAATGTGGATTACACCTACTATCGCTTACTTGTATTCAAACACTTGCTTGATCCTCCAGAAGCAGGCCATTCAATCAAAAAGCAGTGAAAGAAAGCACTGTTAAATAATCTTGTGTCCATCCAAGTCTGTGCTCTAATCCTCTTTTTTTAATGAGCAGCGGTCAGGGATAAGACCCGACCTTGGTGCTTTGGAATGACATTCCGCCTTTAAAGGAGATCACAGAGAAGGGACAGAGAACATTTCTTCCGCTTACAGTAGTCTATGGTTCTGTGTGCGGAGTTTTAAATAGAATTTCTTTCCTTGACATTTGAAAATGATGTATAATATTTCATTCTTATAGCTTTTTATGTTGATGAATAAGCTGCGGTTTCATGACTACTTCTAATTTTTATTTTGTAGATAGATAGAAAGATAGATTAAACTACATTATTAAACGAATGAATTACGCATTTATACAGTATAGCGCTTTACTGTGTATTGCCATACACCCAAAGCGCTTTACAATCATGTGGGGGGGGGGTCTCTCCTCAACCACCACAAGTGTGCAGCATCCACTTGGATGATGCAACGGCAGCCACAGGTCAACGGCGCCAGTGCGCTCACCACACACCAGCTACAGGTGGAGAGGAGAGAGATACAGCCAATCAATGGATGGGGATTATTGGGAGGCCATGATAGACAAGGGCCAGTGGGAATTTGGCCAGGACACCGGGGTTATACCCCTACTCTTTAGTGTCATGGGATTTTTAATGACCACAGAGAGTCAGGACCTCGGTTTAATGTCTCATCCGACAGAATAATACTATTAATTTTTGAGCTAAAGTATTTATAAATTGCTACACATGACTAAATTACTATACTTTATATGTGACCCTGGAGCACTAGTGACAGGTGTCTCGAGCCGCCCACACCTGTCTGTTTACGTAATAAAAGGCTGCTAATGGGTCTGACTGCCTCTGACTCTTCGTCACAACAGGCATAGGTTGCATGGGTAAAATAGCCAATAATAATCTGATTGGGTCAAAATTATTATAATTTTTTTTTATGACAAAAATGATTAGGATATTAAGTAAAGATCATGTTCCATAAAGATATTTTGTACATTTCCTAACGTTATTATATAAAAACTAAGTAATATGCATATCTAAGAACTTCATTTGAACAACTTTAAAGGCAATATTCAGATTTTATTTGCACTCTCAGATTCAAGATTTTCTCAGCCAAATATTGTCCCATACTAATAAACCATACAACAATAGAAATGTAATTTGTTCACATTTTAGATCATGTACAAATCTCAATTTTCAAAAATGGACCCTTATAACTGGTTTTGTGGTCCAAATATTTGTGTGAAGTATTTATTAAATAGTATTTATGGTAATGATTAAATAAGAATTTAATTATTACTACATTTTTGATTAACGAATAATTTATTAAATTAATAAATGAAAAAACACTTTTATTGTTTTGTTTTGACAATTTTATTTTTTTTAAATATGGTTTTTACCTGAGAAAAAGGTTTGCATTTTTGGTTCAAAAATCTAGCTAGAGCTTGTGTGAATGAAAGATTGCTAATAGGATTAGACTCCAAATGACAGGATTTAGTTTTGTGTGGCAGTGTTTTCCAGGCATATACATGTAGTGAACACTGACCTTCATAAATCCCCCTGCCAAGTGTGGTAGCAGAGTGCATGCACACAGTCCCCCCAAATGCGATGCCCTAAACGAAGGAAGTGCACTGCACATTTGTCCTTTAAAATGTCTAAAGAATGTTAAAACACCTTGCACAGCTGACAGGTGAGAGTGAAGGAACAGCCTTAGACAGGCTTTATGGGTGAGAAGCTTTTACTGACAGCTTTGGTGGAAGGCCATCTCGTTTTATTGACAATGTGAAAGGAAAAGTCCCCGTCATCCTAGACACTAGGATTTAGTGCTTTTAGAAGCTTCTACAGCCTCTTAGCGTGTCCTTTTTTCTTTTGTAAAAAGTGCATAGCGAAAGGTATTTTGAAAAGACAAGCAAGGTATTTTTAGGCACTTCCTCCATCAGTCTGTGTGTACCGGGGGTTGGGACGCCAAGGGACTTAAGCCGGTGTGTAAGAGAACTGACCTCAGCGGTGATTGCAAATGCAGTCACTAGAGCATGGTGCAACTCCCAAGGCTCAGGTTGACCTTTAGCCACAAACACTCTTGATCCATCTCTCCCTGTCTCCTTGAGACACACGTAAATGAGCTGTGCTGACTTCAGTGAATTCCTGCCAGTTCCTCCTCACAAGAGTGCATGGGAATCCTGCTTTTGTGACCCAGGATGGGAGCATCAGAATGGTTTCCACAACAACCCAGTGTTGCAATGTCTAATTAAAAAGAAGTAAAAAGAAACAAGAGAGATAGAGTGACACATTTAAAAAAAAAAAAAGAATTAGATCTTTATTATGTCTAATTTGCATTAGATTTTATAGAGAGCAAAATATGCTTTTAGTATGTTAACAATTATTACAATTGATAATAATTTAATTGAACGCTAAATATATATCTATATTTATATATATGTAAATAGTGTTCAATTGAATATATATACAGTACACTGTAAAAAATGACCATGATTTTGACGTAAAACAAATGTGAAAATGCTACAGTAAAAACATGTTAAATGGTTAATGGTAAATTCCTGTTAAATTTACAGGGAAACACCATAAACTGACATTCCCAGAATTCCCTGCTCTGTATTTTAAATTTAGTTTGAATTTTATGTTTTCACTACTTTAATAGGTTGGTATTTTAACATATCAGTTATTATGGTCTATTATTAGAAATGATGGTATTTAATTGTAAATTTAACATAAAACCATAAAACAAAAAATATTGTAGACTTTCGATTTTGTTCTAAGTTGGTTCTTAATTTAGGCACGGACAGTTCAGTCCAGGCTGGTTTGTCTGATGGAGGGAGAATGATGGTGGGCACCGTGGGCCCCTCGCTCTCCTCAGTGACCAAATAAGGGCAGTCTGCAGACTCAGTGCTTACGGAGGAGACAGGGGGCAAAGAGTTGGCACAGCTCAGGCTTAGCAGAGCCTCCGGTCTCATTCAAAACAAATCTGTCCATCAAAAGCCGATGACATGCTTATTATGATCTGGTGAGAGACAAGACATGCTATGTTAGGACTGTAGGGACTGAGTATACATAAGCTGTGTACAGAGGAGCTTAAAGGCATACGTTGTTAGTGACAGAGAGCTTGCATGTGCATGTAATTATTGCATATGTAATTACATTATTCCTTTTAGTTCGTAATTGAATTAATGAAAATATCTTCTGGTGAAACAACAGAGTGAAGTATACCAGACTTCTCTAAGCATTTAGTCCGCTTAAAGGGTTAGTTCACCCCAAAATGAAAATTCTGTCATACAATTTTCACCCTCATGTTGTTCCAAACCCATAAGACCTTTATTCATCTTCGGAACACATATTATGATATTTTTGTGAAATCAGAGAGCCATCTGACCCTCCATAGACAGCAATACAACTGAAATCATCCCAAATCATAGTAAAACTTAGTAAAAACATCTGTAAAACAGTACATGTGACATCGGTGGCTCATTTTCAGTTTTGCAACTTTTTGCGCAAAGAAAACAAAAAAACATTTTTCTCACCAGACTTACGTCTTGCGCCATTTTAGAGAGTTTCACAACACAACACAAACGCAAGCTTTAATGTATTTGACATAATCAGCCTGGTTTGCGTTTGTTGTGATTCTCTCTAAAATGCCAGAAACCCCCAAACTTTCTTGCAATCAATCACTGACACCAATTCAGATCTGCCTCCATCCAAACAAAAACTGATGAAATTAGCACTTATTTCTATTTCGACAGTCTGTTTCACTCTGTTGTCAAAGATCCGATGCTACTTCCGTTGGGTTGTGGCTTAGATTGCAATTTAGATTTTTGACTTAATAAAACAACAGCCACATTACTTAATTTAATTTAATAATTTGATTTTATTTCCCCAAAATATGCTGATTAAGAAGTAAGGATAGTATACAGAGTCAGCATTTAAGCATTTTTTTACAAACTTGGTGATATAAAGTGTGCTGGTTTTAAAATTGTGTTCTACAGTATAATGAAATTAGTAGTTTAGTTTTCTTAACATATTGCTTTCAGCAACCAGCGTATCATCAAAGAGAAATGGGGAGGAAATATAATGTTAAGCTGTTTTTCAAAGCAGTGGGTAGTGCCTGCACTTTACAAAGGGGGTTCAGGATAAATCATTAGACTGTGACCTAGAAAGGAGGACCTTGAGAAAACACTGGTTTTAACGAAAACCCTGCTCAGCAATCTTAACCTTCAGTTGTAGATTAACTGGGAGGTTTTCCTTGAACTCTTTGAAGTCAGTTTATTCAGCTGAAACGCAATCACGCCTCCAATACCTGAACTGTGGGCCGGATCTAGAACAATGGTAGGTCGTATATTGGTTGAACATGACTTATCATATTGCATTTAAAATGGTATATGTGCATAAAAACCAAAGCTTGAGGTGGGAAAGACGTGTTGTGTGTGAGATTGCCGCTAGAAATGCTCTTTAAAGGTTCCTTGCAGATAAGGTAAAGTGAATGTGTGAACATGTTGGATTTTATTTGTTTTTTCAAAACTGACAGTCACACTATTGTATACGTTTAACTGAATAAACTTTCTATAGCATTTGAACTTGCCGCCTAATGTCTCCCACGCACAACACAACTCCTATACAAACCTCCAAGGAGACTATTGAGTTCATTTTGAGCAGCCAAAGGTCTTTTCGATTTGCACTGATGAGAATGCGATTAAGTTTTGAGTTGCTACTTATTTACTGTACTTTGTCATTAGGAGGAACACAGCCTCTAGAGACAGAATGACATTTCACGTCTTTCTTCAAAGGTGAAGTGAATCCTGTTTATTCGCCGTGTCACAGGCTTCGGCGAAGTCCAAAAGTCTTTGCATTCTGCGGATCTCGAATTCTCTTTCATCAAAAGCACGTTGACACAACCAATTATTCTGCAAAATGTCGGACTTTGAAGATGAGCCAGGTACTTCAACTCAGATCTGAATCTTCTGTCATTCTCGGTTAATTTCTTCGATCTGACAGGATTTCATCGAACTCCTTTTCTTGCAGTTTAGAGATGTTTTCTCCGCTGGTGCTTGTTATGTTTCGTGAAAGCAGCTTTCACAAATGCTTTAAATGAAACTCTGTTATTGCAAAGGGCCTTGTTGTTTTCTTGATCCATATTTGTGAAGGTTGAAACATTTTAGATAGCACACTTTTAAAGGGTATTCGTTGAGTTATTTTACTTTTCTTTTGTGAATCTTCTTTATTGACCATGCTAGATGTTTGGATTTATTGATTTTGTCCTGGGAAAACATAGAACAGGTGCTACTATTCAGCTTTACATACACGCACGTTCATGTGAACTATAAAACACCTGGACGTGTGCGTCTCGCCCTTTGCATGAAAGGGAAGTGGGGGTCGCTGAATGTGATGGGTTTGCAGAGCATGACAAGTGGACAGTGGAGGAAGGAGAGGAGGAGTGTGGGGTGGGTATGGTCTGTGTAGTGCTGCCAAAAGCAAACAAACCGCAGTCCACTGATAGCTCAGTACAAAGAAGCCAGAACAGAACAGACCTATAGATTAAAGTCTCTCTCTTTCTCTTGCACACTTCCTCTCTATCTCTTATTCTCTCTTAACATGCCAGCTGGACTGGACTGGACACACGATAAATGCCAAATGCTGATTGGACGCGTCTGTCATACAGATCAAGCTTTCTCTTTGTTATACAAAGATTTTTTTGTGTGTGTGTACTTATGTGCAATTCTTGCCATTTTTTTGTTAAAACAGGAAGGATATTGGACGTAACATATTAATAACTAAACTGTTATCTGACATCAAATTAACAATGAAAAGCTTGAAAAGTAGTTAGTTTTAAATGTATCATATCACTATATTCCCATCTTTACAATAGAATTTTTTTCAGTTGTATTCTGCAATTAAACTAGTCTGCAAAGATGCTGTATGTATGTGTGTATATATATATATAGTATTTTAATTGTAAAAACAGTATTGAATAAATGTGTGTGTGTGTGTGTGTATGTATATGTATAGTATATATACATATATGAAAAGAGTTTATTTGCAAAACTTTTATAAATTTTCAAAAATTATGTTTTTTTATTATCTTATCATGTTTTCTACAGTATTTTATTGTGTTAGCTGTATTTTTTGTAATTTTGTTACCAACTACCGTTTGGTTGAGATTAATTGTAATGCACAAAAAAAAGAAAAACTGATTTTTAAGAATTGTAAAAAACAGAGCTATCTATTTTTGCAAAGGAACTTTTCATATATATATTTATATATACACTTTTACTTTATTGTATCAGAATTATTAATATTTCATTTATCACAGATTGCCAAGACATATTGCATTTTTATATGTATTATATGTATTTATGTTATAGGTAATTTTCTTCGTAAAATAGTTGTAATTTGTATAATAGTTTCCCACATTCTGCTCATAAAACCAAATCTTAAAGACAAGCCATAAAATTCCAATTTTGATTTTGTTAAACCATAACTTGTATTTGCATAATTCTACCAGAATTATGAATATTTAAGTTAACATAGATTGTAGAGATATGTATTACGTTTTTACTATAGGTTTTTATTTTGTATAACAGTCCCACATTTTGTGGATTAAATGGTTACCAAAGCTTCCCAGCAAGCTTAAAAAGCCACAACATTCCAATTTTTATTTTTATTAAACTTCATCTTGCATTAACATAATTGTATCTGAATTCCGAATATTTAATTTAGCATAGATGGACTAGACATATTGCATTTTTCTATTATTTGCATCACTGCATTTGGAAAAAAAAGCCATGTTTGTGCGTGTGTGTGTGTTTGATGTCTGTGTGTGTGGCTGTCTGTGTGTGCAGATTGTAACTGGTAGGGATGCCCTCCAGGAGCGAGCCCTCACTTTGAATCCCACTTCAAACGCTGATGATAAAACAGACGAACACAGATAGAAAGCAGACAATCCTTTTTTATTTTAATTAGAAAAGAAGCAATTAGACCTGCGCTTCCCCTCGCCGCTGCATCAGAGTTTTTGACTGATATCAAACTGTTCTTGTTGAGATGAATAAGGTACCCCCTATGAATTGGAGGAGTCAGCTCCATTAAATCTCAGAGGGCCATATTAAAGCTATTACTTCAAAGGGAAAGCCTCAGAATACTTCTGACAAAAAAAAAGATAGAGACAGGTCTAACTTTTGCATGTTTGTACCTGGATTGATACAATCAGTACATGGCAAACAACTCCATCCAAATCATAACTGCACCTTTGATATTAATATTTACCTGACTGCATGTTCGATATGTTTCTTCTGTTTGCTCTGTAGGGGGCAACAAGCTGAGAAACCAACATTTTCGCCTAAACTGGGCTTGGATCTCCCTGGAGAAAGAGTACTACCAGGTGGATGAGGAGAACAGGTTTCTGGAGGTGGTCTTGAGACGCAGAGGTTACCTTGGCGAGACTTCATTTGTTAGTAAGTGCTGTTAAGAGAGTGCTTAATTTCCCATCATGCACTACTGATAAGATTTTATCAAGCCTCTTTGTAGTGGTAAATAACTGTGACCTTTAATTTGCTGATTGGGGTCTCTTTATAACACTATTTGAGGCTCTTTGAACTTCTATTGATGTTGCTCCTCATGTCATCAGATTTGGTTGATTGATTTGCATCAAGGCTATGCTTCCATCCACACTGATATTACTAGTATGACTCAAATAGTGGAAATAAAAATCAGCAACCCACATATTATTCAACTGCCCCTCACATGAGAAAGGTCATAGGTCAAGGTTAAGCTATTGCATACTATAGTCACAAAAAAGCACATAATTCAAGGCAACTTCACTATTTCTGTCGTGTTGAAGAGATATGCTGAGTTTTGTATGGTCGAAAATTCCTCCGTAAATATTTGAATTAATCATAGCCTTTTGCTGTCCAATATTTTTAGTGACCACTTAACTTTTTTGACCAGTACTTGGTATACAGAAATATCTCTTGTAGCACTATGGTGTCTTTCTTTATTTTGCAGTCATTTATTGGTTGACTGCAAAATAAATTCAAATATTTGAGGTCAGAAAGCTAGATTTATATATTTATTTAAATAAGTTAGTACTTTTATTCCGCATAGTAGTCGTTTCCACAAAAATATGAAGCAGCACAACTTTAATATTTAATTATGATTTAGTTTTTATTGTAGTTTTAATAAAAACGAATTCAGTATGTTTTTTATTAAACCAGTTAAATAAGTTTTTTTAATGTGTAAAAACATCTCAGGGTTATGTATATAACCCCTGTTCCTTGAAGGAACGAGAACTGCGTCCGAAAACGCTATGGGAACGCCTCCAGCGTGACCATGCTCTGAAACTGCTATGCAAACCGTCAAACGAAGTGTTGAGACATCACCCTCGGGAAGTATGAGAGCACGTCAGAATCAGTGTACGACAGCCCTCAGGCATGAAGCAAGCGCCCAGGAGGGGGCGCAGGGGGTATGGCAAGAGGACGCAGTTCTCGTTCCTTCAAGGAACAGGGGTTATATACATAACCCTGAGACGTTCCTTTTCAGGAACTTGAACTGCGTCCGAAAACGCTATGGGAACGAGATACCCACGCCCCTAGACTCCCAAGCCCCAGCCAGTGTGGATTCAGCACATCTAGCCCATAAAAGGTCACAGGGGACGACCAACCCGCTGCAGATGTCCGGAATCTGCCAGATAGGCTTTAGAAGCCGCCATACCTCTGGTTGAGTGAGCTCTGACTCCCATCGGCGAGGCATGGAAATAGTATTCACAATACATCTGCTCAGGGTCTGCTTAGAAGCAGGCAAACCTCTACGAGGAGGACCAAAGCACTTCCTCCAATGAGCTATCCTGCAGATGTAGACATCCAATGCTCGCACTGGACACAAAGAACGCAGCTCTTCCTGGTCTACCTCCCCACAGGGAGGTGGGCAGAATGCCTGAAGTGCTACTGGCTGTGGTGGTACTGAAGGAACCTTAACGACGTAACCCTCTCGCGGGTAAAGGAAGACTTTAGCCAAACCGGGCGCAAAAAAACAGCACCTGTCCCACCGACAGGTGTGGAACAGACTGCTGCAACACCCCTCTGGGAAAGTACGCACCCAAGCTTCACTGAGACACGATCCAGCTGCAGGTTGTTGATCTCAGCCAGTAGGAGCTGAAAGCATGATCACAGTTCTGTAGTTCACCACCAGAAACGCTGGTGAAGGCTACTTCCCTCAAGAAGAAACCTTTAGGGAGCAGGGTCAGCAAGCTTTCTTCTATTCCAGAGAGCAGCCACCACATGCTCCAAGCAAACAAGTACTGTCCAGCAAAGGCAGGGATTGAACTCGGGTCTCCCACACGGGAGATGAGGAACACGGGCTCTGCGAATGCGGCCTGTACTCTGCCTCAGTGACAGCACAAGACACAGACGCAGACTGAGGCCCCGTGAATGCTGTTACAACTCCGCCTCGGCGGCAGCACAGCAAAGACACTCAGAGACCCAGAGACAGTTGTGACCGGGGAGCATTTGCGAGCCCCGCGAAAGCACACTGACAGTCACATAGAGAGCGCTGCTGAATAAATGAGGCTGGCGTGCACTGATTCTCACGTGCTCTTATACTTCCTGGTCGGTGACGTCACCCGAGGGTGCACTTCGTTTGATGGTTTGCACGCTGGAGGCTTTCCCATAGCATTTTCGGACGCAGTTAAAGTTTCTGAAAAGGAACAAAGAAATATCTACAATTTTGAATGGTAATACAGAAACTCATAGTTAATAAGTGTTCCTAAATTCAAGAACTCTTGAAAAAACAGCAACATTTCATGAATTTTAGAAAGATTGATCATGTGTATTTAAAATGTGACAGCAAAAATGACATTCATATTTTCTTTCAAATATGATTAAATGTATCAGATTTTATTCCAAACCCATAATAGCTTATGATAAAGTTTATTACTAGTTTAAATTATTTGTACAACGTTCTAAGTACTGTATTTTTATATGGTTTGGAAAAATTGCTCTCATTGATGTAAAAATTCACCTGAGAGTCATGGAAATGTTACTCCTTAATAGAAAATTTCAGCTTCTGGAATTAATGTTTATCCGATTTTAAGCTAAATCAGTTCCAGAGCTTTAGATTAGCAACACCAAAGTCATGAGTTTGATGCCCGGAAAGCATCAGCATTTCATTCATCCCCAAGAGGGAGTTTTCCATTTGCATGAGCTACAGCCTAGTGTGGAAAACACTGTAAAAATGAGAGTTACACTGTCAGGATCACACTGACAGCCCCCCACTAGCTCTGATGAAACAGATAAATATTCCATCCGCATGCTGAGCTTGACCACCATTCCACATCTCACCTCGGTTCCGGTCCAGGGCCTCTCAATAAGACAAGCTGCTGGCCTGCTGTTCATCTGCCACTCGCTGGGTCTGGATCAGAGACCTTCCTGTACTGAAGTGGGGAGATGAGGAAGTCTTTGAAATGATGATTTTCATTCAATTATTATTTTGATTTCTCACTCTCTTCTTCAGTTTCTCTTCAAGGACTGATGTTCTCTGAATAATTGCTTTTTACACAAGCACGTGACATGACATGACAGGACCCCTGCTTTTTTGTGATGTACCTTACTCTAATATCAAAGAGCTTTTTTATCAATTTGCTTCAAATAAGTCAGTTATTTTTTTTCTTCTTCTTTGGCAACCCAATTTCTGCTCCTTTGCCAAAGCTTTCTCCCAATCTGGTCTTTCCTCTGGCAGTTTTTTTTTTTTTCTGGGATGTATAAATATCTCATTATACGTTAATGACCTTTGAGATTCCTGTGGTGGGGAGATAGGGTTGTTCGCTAGCTAATAATGCCCACCTGGCAACACCTGCCATGAAGCTGCTGGCATCGTACAAACCTTTGTCAACACAAGTGGACAGAGATCCTCCAGTGGGACTGCCAGGCGAGGATGAGCATCTGATCTTCTGAGGGATCTGGAAGGACTAGACTTTATAGTTTTGACTTTATTCTCTTTCCAAAGAACAGCACACCGCACTGTTTGAAGCTTTTGTTACAGAATGGTTGCGTCACGCACACTGCAATGTCTCTACATTGGCTGTTAACAAAGCTCTTCTGTGATTTGTAGAAACACAGACGAGGTGATATAAACAGGAGCTTTCTCAGTCCCTTAACAGGGGTTTTCATTTGATAGCATGCTTACTTGTATACAGCAGTTTGTTGAAATGACACTAACAATGTTTTTGTCTGGGTACATCTGTAAAACATGTTCTTTTCACTCCAGTGCACTATAAAATATATATTTTTATTAACTGTATTTATTTACCTTTTTATGTTATTTTGTTTATTTGAATAGTTAAAGTTAAAATCTGTTTTAGCCCTGAGGTTTTCTTTTTCTGCCATCTGCAGGAATTTGATTATTACAATAAAATTCTTATTTTTATTAATTGTATTTTTATAAATATATTGCATAGTTTTTAGTATATATAGATAGATAGATAGATAGAGAGAGAGAGAGAGAGAGAGAGAGAGAGAGAGAGTGAGAATTATATATTGAACCACTTAATAAGGTTTTAATTTGCTTACATTTCTGTTTTTCATTCTTAAGGTATTGGTACCAAAGATGGCACTGCTGAAAAGGACAAAGACTTCAGAGGGAAAGCCCAAAAACAAGTCCAGTTTAACCCGGGTCAGACCACTGCTACCTGGAAAGTGCGTATCTTATCAGACAGTCTATATGAGCAGTCCGAGACCTTCCAGATTGTCCTGTCAGAGCCTGTCATGGGAGCACTGGAGTTCCCAGAGGCAGCAACCGTGGAAATTGTTGACCCCGGAGATGGTGAGCTCACAAAACACAAAAACAAAAAAAAATCTAAACATAGGTTCCAGGTGCTGGGAATGGGTTAGGGTAGCAACAAAGGTTAGTATGTGGGTTCAAAAGACAGTTTAAGTCACTTACACTTACTAGGGCTATGATTATTTGATAAAAAAATTCACTTTAACAGCATTTCAAATTTAGCAATTACCCTTTTTTCAAATTCAGTGGCGGAAACAGTTTTACATATTGTAGACTTTAGATATCAGTCAAATATATGAACTCAAATATCAAATATTAAAATCAACATGGAATGTCATTGTAGCCTATTTTACTTCTGTGAGCTGAGTTAATTCTGATACAGATGAGAAAATGTAAAACGGGACTTGATGTTATCAAATATAATTAATTGGATTTTCTAAAAGGGGTTGGAGACGATGGGTTGAAAAATAAAAGTGATTGGCTATGTCAGCTGAAAAAGGACAGCAGTTTTTTTCTTGGGAATAGCTTGTAATGATGAAACTTAGATAACATGTATTTAAACAGTAAACGTTGTCAGTTTTATTGCATTTTTACTCTAGTAGATTAACAAAATTAGAAGTATTGGTTTTGAGATTTCATTTGCTGAGCATTTCCTGGCCGATAATGTAATAATTTGTGCATGAGACAAATAGGAGACCATGCAAAGGTAAGCCAGAAAAGGTGGAAAACGATTGTCGGTGGGAACGGACATTACAGCTGTCACCCATCTGTACATTGCAATCATAGCATAATATCTCCCGAAAATCTGAATAACATCCTGGTGCCTCCGCATCAAAACACAGCAGCTAAGCCTCAGAAGTTGTGGCAGGATCTACGGCTGATTTAGCAGAAGCAGTCCCTTTGTTCTCTGATCTGACTGAATGAGCGCTTTCTCCATAGATCTATTGCACTGCTTAAGATGGCAAAACTGACACTTGATTTCCCCTAAAATCCCTTGTGCCACTGTATATACATGATATATACATACACACACACACACACACACACATATATATATAAATATTAGGGCTGTCAAATGATTTAAATTTTTAATCAAATTAATCAGGATTTTCAGTGGATTAATCATGATTAATCCCTATTTGAAACTACACCTGAATCCTAACCATTTTTCTTTCTGAAATGCATACAAAAAGATAAATAACAGGACACAGATACATAATTTTCATAATATGTCTGTTTATAAACACAGCCAAATAATGGTGGCT
>JAUMHQ010000075.1:9952227-9963902 GCA_032361165.1 Enteromius paludinosus | reverse complement strand
CCTATGTCATACCCATGTCATTATACAAATTTGTGTCCTCATAAACCACATAAACCCGCACACACACACACACACATCTATTATATATATATATATATATATAGTAACATTTCATTTTCTACTTTTTTTTTATTTATACATTTTAATTAAGTAAATGATTTTAAAATTGTGATTTTTATCATGGACATTCCTTTAAACCAAAAAATTTTGTTCCGAATCTCTCCCCTTTACAATCTGCATTGTGCACAAGAAGAATCAGCAAACAGCAAACTCTGAGGCATAATTGTGCAAATTGTTGTGTAGTTATTATGCAAAATATTGAGAGTAAAAATTGACAAAAAAATCTAATAAAGTGCCATGGGTAGGCGTCATAGACTAAACAATAATTTAAATTTGGTTCTTTGATTACATTTCCCTTGCTTTTGATTACATTTACTTTGGCTTTTTCCACCAGGAGGTTTAATTACAGTGAGTTGAAATGAGGTGAGAGGAAGCTGTGCGTTAATGTCTCCTGGGTCTGTCCTTGTGAAAGCTTTGCTGGCTGGAGTTACTTTGAAGAGCAGCGTTTGACCAAAGCTGTCAACTGTGCAATGAGGTAGAATACAGTTAAGAGTGTCAGAGCATATACAGCAGGGTTCCTCAAATCTTACCCTGGAGGTCCGAGGCACTGCAGAGTTTGAATCTAACCCTAATCAAACACACACGTTAATAAGTGTCTTAAGGATCATTAGAAAACACAGGTAGGTGAGTTTTTATCAGGGTTGGAGCTAAACTCTGCAGTGCATCGGACCTCCAGGGTAATTTACAGATTTACAGTGTTCAGACCAGATCATTCAAGTTTTGGAAAGATAATGCATTAGCATACCAGTCTGCAGTTCCTATAAAGGAAAGAAAACCCTCAGTAGTTCAAATTTAGCCCACTAGCATAATGGCAGCCTGCCATGGGTAACCTAATCCACTCAGTGAAGTGCCTGAGTTTGGGTTTGGGTCATATAGGTGCCAATGGTTTGCTTTTCAGTTAATGGACTGTGTTGCTTTGAAGCTCACTGTTTGTCCCTTTACAAATGATCCTTATCTGATTGCGGGAGCAGCAAGACACACACCAAAGCGCACTCACACAACAAGCTAAACCAAAGCACTCATTTCATATCACCTTCCGATCGCCCACAGTACTTCATGTCTCTGCAGGGACAGGCGCTGGCAGTGCCAAGGCATAGCATGCAATTATATTTAATGTGTCTCCAAGACCTAGATAAAGCTAGAGATAACAGCCTCTGTTTTTCTGAAGTGTGCACTTTATAATGGGATTTTCACCACAGGAACAATTTAGTCTTATTTTCGCCCTTGGACACAAAACCTCTAGGCTGTGCCTAAAGATGTATTTACCCCTCAGAAGCTTTAACACAACTTCACACGAACGTAAAAAAAATTTTTTGCAGGTAAAGCAGGTCGACTTTTTGTGAGTTTCTTTAGTTTAGCCTTTGATCATAAAGGGAATTTGGTAATTTCGTAGTTTCAGCACATTAAACAGGAAATATAAAACACAATATAATTACTTTGGCTCTTACTTTAGGCAGTACTAATCAGCTGCATTGGGACAGAACAGAAAAGCAAGCTTGGGGTTGGTATTTATATATTGTTTCCTGGATTTAACAGACAGGGTAAATTTATTGCTCTGTTGGCACAACTGAAGATTGGAAATTATTCTGATATGCCGATATAGTAATCAGGAAATATTTTCTATAATTATTAATGTAGTTGCATTGCTTAAAATTTAAGGGTTCTTTGATGAATTGAAGGTTTAAACGAACAGCATTAATGCAAAACAGTTATCTTGTAAATTACTAATTTAATTTAATTTAATTCAATTCAATTATATTCTATTCTATTTACTTTAATTCTATTTAATTCTATTTTATTTTATTTTATTTTATAAAAGTATATTGTATGGTTATAAAACTGAGGATTTATTCATTTTTCATAATTTTTCATGTATGTATTTATTTATTTTACTTTATTTATTGCAGAATGTCCAATGCTTAGTTTATTCACTCTCACATTCACTTCTAAACATTTGAACGTGTTACTTAACTGATCAATCCCTAGACATGCCTTCAGACGTCAAACCTTCCGTAATGTGGCATGAGATATTTGTCAGAATTTTTCATTTTTCAGTGAACTCTTTCTGTCAATCAAACGCTCTTCTCTGTCCCCATCAGTATTTTCCTGTTTCACTTTTCACGGTTGCCGAGTTCATATTATAACAGTTGGAGCTTGAATAACCCTTCAGTAGCAGGTAAAATCATTCAATAATGGGACCAAACAAAAGAACCAAAAACTCAAATGTTGAAGTAGTTCTATTTTTAGCTTTTTAATGGAAAAAAAGTGCAATGATAACAAACCCATCAGCAAACGCCTCGCATGACCTCATCAGTGCATTCCATTCTAATGCGTCAACAGTTCAGTGTTGGTTTACGGGTAAAACTGAACTTGCTGTTTTTTTATCATGTCACCTGTGTGGCCACACAAGAATAAAATTAGTGAAAAAGAGTCTCATCAGACATATTGTTTGTTATCCTAAGGCTTAGATGCGCTTCCTACCGTGGACGCATAGCAGCTTAAACTCCCTCAACACCTTCAGTCTCTTACCCTCCATCAGATTCAGTACATGACACAGTGTCTTCCAAGAAAACACATTTGGAAGCTGAGTGTGACATAGACCTTTCAGCAGCAGATACGGTGTTAGAGAGCTATGAACAAGGATTTGTCAGTGGATTCTAAGTCGGTTAAAGTGTTAATTGCAGACAGACAGGTCCATGCTAGCCCGTCTATCTCCACATCCCCCGTACCTTCTGTTAAAGCCACCTCAGACAGCTTCTCACTCACTAAAAAGACAGCTCATCCAACTGAAATGACAATTCTGTCATCATTTACCAACTAAATGTCATAACCAGACTTGTATGAGATTATTTTTACTCCTGAACACAAAAATATCTGTATTAAAAGGAATAGTTCACCCAAAAAAAACAAAAAACTTTTACTAAACCTCATGTAGTGTGAATTTCTTTATGTGGAACACAAAAAGCTATTTTGAAAAGAAATAATCCATATAAAAGTCAGTGTTGTTTTGGACCCCACTGACTTTCATTATGTACATATAAAACAGTGATTCGAAACTGTTTTCCTTAAGTGTTATACAGTGGGGTAAAAAAAAAGTATTTAGTCAGCCACCAATTGTGCAAGTTCTCCCACTGATGAAAGGCCTGTAATTTCCATCATAGGTATACCTCAACTATGAGAGGCAAAAATCCAGAAAATCACATTGTAGGATTTTTAAAGAATTTATTAGCAAATTATGGTGGAAAATAAGTATTTGGTCAAAAAAAACACAACAATTATTCTCAATACTCAATGACAGAGGTGAAACGTTTTCTGTAAGTCTTCACAAAGTTTTCACACACTGTTGCTGGTATTTTGGCTCATTCCTCCACGCAGATCTCTTCCTAGGGCAGTAATGTTTTGGGTCTATCGCTGGGCAACACGGATCCAGACCCAGCCACGTTTCATCTTCAATGCCCTTGCTGAGGGAAGGAGGTTTTTACTCAGAATCTCATGATACATGGCCCCATTCATTCTTTCATTTACACGGATCAGTCGTCCTGGTTCTTTTGCAGAAAAAAAAAGGCTCTCTGCAGGTCATTCACTAGGTCCCCCCGTGTGGTTCTGGGATTTTTGCTTACAGTTCTTGTGATCATTTTGACCCCACGGATGAGATCTTGTGTGGAGCCCCGGATCAAGGAAGATTATCAGTGTTCTTGTATGTCTTCCCTTTTCTAATAATTGCTCCCACAGTTTCTTCACACCAAACAGATTCAGTCTTCCCAGCCTGGTGCAGGTCTACAATTTTGTTTCTGGTGTCCTTTGACAGCTCTTTGGTCTTGGCCATAGTGGAGTTTGGAGTGTGACTGTTTGAGGTGTGGACAGGTGTCTTTTATACTGATAATGAGTTCAAACAGATGCCATTGATACAGGTAACGAGTGGTGGACAGAGGAGCCTCTTAAAGAAGAAGTTACAGGTCTGTGAGAGCCAGAAATCTTGCTTGGAATGTACCAATTAAAAATCCTATCATGTGATTTTCTGGATTTTATTTTCTTATTTTGTCTCTCATAGATGAGGTAGACCTATGATGAAAATTACAGGCCTCTCTCATCTTTTTAAGTAGGAGAACTTGCACAATTGGTGGCTGACTAAATACTTTTTTGCCCCACTTTATGTATATATATGAGATATGTATTTTTTTTCTAACTTTTTATTTAAGTTTTTGATATACAGTACATGCATTTGGCAACAACTGTAGATCAAATTATTATTTAATATATATTTTTTTTGTTTTTATGTTTTAGTTAACTATACCTTGGTTAAATTAATGACTATTTGGTGATCAAACTTGCATCTTGTAGACTGTTCCCTCAATAAAACATCTCTCTTTGTTGTCCAACAGCGCCAGTGTTTTACTTTGGAGAAACTGAGTACCATGTGGATGAGAGTGATGGTTATGTCGAAGTCCGAGTTTGGAGAACAGGAAGTGACCTTTCCAAAACCGGAACTGTTACAGTACAGTCTCGAAAAACTGAGCCTGTTTCAGCCGAAGGTATGTATCAGACAGATTACGTATGTCAGTTCCTATTATTACATGGGCAGATGCTTTCATATATAATTACTGTAAACATACTCAGTTGCTCTAATACATTATCTAGCTTGTATTTCAAGAAATCTACACCATGAGACAATAATATTTTGCTACAGACCCTTGAGGCTTCAACAATAGACAGTGCCAGATGACAACAGCCCATCCTTTGACTTACTGAAAAAAATGATCTAAAATGATCTAGAAAAACTAATGTTGTACAAACATCCTTTTGAACACTCTCCAGATTGTTGAATTGGTTTGTCTTTTTTTATGGGTTGGCTATTGACTATCTGGTTCACGTTGTAGCTTATTCTCAGGAACAGTCCAGTCATGTTCATTTTATTCAACAATTCAGTGAATTTGAAAATAAGTGTCACCACAATAATAGGCCAGAATGGAACTAAGTGGCAGCTCATTTAGACAATGGCACACTAAAAGATACCTAGTGGAAAATAATTTCAGCTTGTTCAATAAAAAAAAATAAATAAACACTTAATGAAGGTTAAAATAAATCAAGTTAATATTTATTCAAAATCTACAAAAATGGATTGACTAAATACATTTTAATTATTCTGCTTTCATTATTATTTCACTATTATTTATTAATTTTTATGAAGATAATTTCTATAAAATTGCAATAATACATTATAAAATTTCTGCTTTGAAGGTCACTGTATATAAGGAATGAGTACAAGTAAAGTTTCACCATAAAGATATTCTTTCACCGGTTCTGTGCTTGAGAGAGGTTTATTTTTTCTTCGTTAAGTTACCTACAAGAATTTATTTTTGTACCGTTGATATGTCTGGAATATTTTCTCCATTGCCTTACCAACATTCTGTAAACCTTAACACAGCTGGTATGGACTACGTTGGGATTAGTAAGAACCTAGACTTTTCCCCGGGCGTCAACATGCAGACTTTCAAGGTTACAATCCTGGATGACCTGGGACAGCCGGTGCTGGAGGGGCCGGAGAAGTTTGAGCTGGTTCTCCGTATGCCAATGAACAGCATATTGGGTGAACCAGGAAAAGCTACAATCTACATCAACGACTCCATCTCAGATTGTGAGTGCAACTTAAACTAAACCATATAAAGGCAAAACATAGTATGCAGTTTCATTTATATTATCTTAGACAAGAAAAAAAAAACAAGAATAGATACATTTTAATAATATAAAATTGGTTTTGAATATAACTATTTTTTTTTTTTTAGTGCCCAGGGTGCAGTTCCGAGATCCTACATATACAGGTAATGAGAATGATGGACAGATATCAGCTGTTGTGTACCGCAGTGGGGATTTGAGCTACAAGTCCAGTGTGAGGTGCTACAGCCGTCAAGGTTCGGCCCAAGTCATGATGGACTTCAACGAGAGGCCGAACACAGACATCTCTACCATAGTCTTTTTACCAGGTATTATTTGTGGCTTATTATTAAGAGTGTCTATTTGAAAGAAATCCAGTGAATCTGTCCCAGTTTGAACAGTTGACATTTTTATGCAAACAACTCCCTGTCGATTGCTCGTGTAGGAGAGGTGGAAAAGCCTTGTGTCCTCATTCTTGTGGATGACACTGAAAATGAGGAAGACGAGGAGCTGAGATTGGTGCTGGGAAGCCCCAAGAGCGAGTCTCCATTTGGGGCCTCCATAGGGGCTCAGAATGAGACACTCATCAAGATAAAGGACGATGCTGACAGTAAGACATTTATCTCCCACTTCCTCACATTTCTGTGCCCACTTGTGTTCCACTTGCAATTGCTGTTATCTGTCAGAGTCCTAGAAAGTACTATATGCACTGTAAGGCAGTGTAAGAAAAATGCAGATATTAGTGTATAGAAGATTATAAAAGAGGAAAAACATACAAAATAGTATGCATTATTTCTCAATAAATATATAAAACAGTATGAAAGAGAAAAATGTAACATTTAAATGAACAGATATGCTAGATACGTTTATAAGAGCAGGATAAATGTATTATGTCAGAATTTATAGGAAACATAGCAAATGGATTAAAATGTAGAAGCTACAAAAGTCTCATTTTGATTTCATGTGATATTTAATCATCTTTCTTGTCTAAGGTGATTGGTCCATATCAACCCAGAGTGAAATGATAGTTTAGTGCTGACATACATCTCTCCTTTCCCATGATCTTCTTTCCCCAGAGGCCATTATCAAGTTTGGAGCAACCAAGTTTAGTGTCAGTGAACCCAGTGAGTCAGGGCAAATCTCAGTGGTGAGGATTCCGGTCCGGAGGACAGGAGACACATCTAAAGTGTCTGTGGTTCGGGTCCACACAAAGGATGGCTCGGCTTCCTCTGGAGAAGATTACCATCCCATCTCTGAAGGTGGGTTCAAACACAACATCATAGCATGGTTTTCTAAGACAGCTCACTGGGGAATTTCACAAAACCTCCTAAAGACATGTCTGCTTCATATTTTACCCCATAATCATTTTTTTTCTTCTTATTTTTACTAAAAAAAAGCTTATTTATTATTAATATTTTATATTATTGCATTATTGATATACTAAAACATTTCCCGCCCACATTCACAGTAGTGTTAAACAAAAGACTAAGACAGAGATAGATACATTTTAATAGTATTTGTGTCCTAATTTTAATACAACAAATACTACTGTTAATACTAATATGTAGTTATTTTCCATTTACTTCATGCAGTTACATAAAAACATATAGGCTATGTCTAATTGCATATCATAAGCTGATTTTTAAATAAATTTTTTACTCTAGTACTGTTAAAAATGACTGAATTACAATATTAAGAATTAACTAGATAAAAAAAGTTTGTTTAGACAAACTTTAAGTTGGCTTGAGAAACCGGAGATAGAAGTTTGAAAAAGTTTGAAAAGTTTAAGAAGTTAAAAAAATTTAAACAGTTTAAGTTTTAAAAGTTTAAGTTTGATGTTTTCAGTTTGAAAGAGTTGGAAAAAGTCAGATAGATAGATAGATAAAAATAGTCAGATAGATAGATAAGCCTTTTGATAGCATGATTAGCAAGTTACTAGGATGTTTCTAGCAGGATTAGCAAGTTTCTAGCAGGATTAGCAAGGTCCTAGCATGTTGCTAGCATGTTTATAGCATAATTAACAAGTCAATAACATTTTTATAGAATGATTGGCAAGTTACTAGCATGTTGCTTGCATGTTTATAGTATGATTAGCATGTTACTAGCATGTTGTTAGCATGATTATATGGTTACTAGCACGTTGTTAGCATGATTAGCTAGATACTAGCAATTTGTTAGCATGACAAGCTAGTTACTAGCTTGTAATTTAGCATGATTAACATGTTTCTAACATTATTAGCATGTTGCTAGCATGATTTAGATAAATTAGAAATAGTATTAGATAGAGTGGAAGCTTTAATTTGTTTAAATCTGTTAGAAATAGTACATAGAAGGGAAGTCTGATTAAGTCTATAGATAGATAGATAGAAATAGTCAGAGTATAGATAGCTAGATAGATAGCTAGATAGATAGATAGATGAGTTAGATTGAGTTTAAATGAGTTTGAATGGATTAGAAATAGTACATAGAAGGGAAGTCTGATTAAGTTTAAGATTAAGTTTTATTTTAGTCTCAGAAGAATAATAATGAGTTTAAGTCGGATATCAGTAAGTTGGCTTTCTCAAGCTCAAGCCAACTTAATGAATCATCACTGAGAATAACTGTTTAAAAAAAAATACTAAACTAAAATATCTGAACAAAGTAATTTGGAAAGAATATGTCTTTGATTTTTTTTCCTAAAAAATAATGTTACAATGTGAGTAATTCTGATGATCATACACTAGAATTTTTCTCTTCCATTTGGAAGTGAATAATGACCTGGAGATGTTTCTTTATAATTATATTACATATGTTGTCCCACACTGGTTATTTATCACACTTAAAAATAGGTATTGCAGTGTACTGTACGTAAAGTACATAAGTAAAATTAATTTTCCTAACTGCAGATTTGGAGTTTAAAGAAGGAGAGACTGAGCACATTGTGGAGGTGGAAATTTTGTATGATGGAGTACGAGAGATGAGAGAGGCCTTCACAGTACACCTTAAACCTGATGAAAATATGGTAGCAGAGATTAAGGTACTTTGTAATATGCCAAAAATATCTTTGTATAATAAGTAGTATTATACCTGTTTTTGTTTAATTACCAATGAAGTATACACACTGTGTTCATTATATCTTCTTTTATAAATCTCCAGGTCACCAAAGCCATCATCTACATCGAAGAGACGAACAGTATGGCCGATGTGACCTTCCCCGCGGTGCCAGTAGTGGTTTCTCTGTTGCAGTACGATGATACAAGCAGCACTAGAGATTCTCAGCCAGTCGCAGGATATCCTGTAGTCTGTGTCACGGTAGGTTCGCTACATGCGTGAATAATACTAAATTTAGACAGTGTACTGTAAATATGTGTAAACTTGCAAAAATAACAAAGCATAAACTAAATAAAAAAATCAGCAAAAAATCCTATATGATTTGTATTTATTTATTTTATTCATATATTTATTTTAGTCGTGCAACCCCAAGTATCCTGACTTTGACCGGACGGGCTCTATCTGTGTTGCTGAGCACATCAATAACACCCTGACCCGGTACCGCTGGCTGGTCAGTGCCCCAACAGGACCTGACGGTGTGACCAGCCCCATGAAGGAAGTAGATTTCGACACCTTCTTCACCTCCTCCAAAACGATCACATTAGACTCAGTGTATTTCCAGGCAGGCTCGCGTGTGCAGTGTGCAGCCAGAGCTGTCAACTCCAATGGAGATGAAGGCCTGGAGCTCACCAGCCCCATAGTCTCCATCAGCCAGGAAGATGGTGAGTTTATTGCATTGCAGAAATAACACCAATATTGAGCCTGACATCACATCATGACAAAAATATCCCTGTGGGAGTTTTTTGCAAGATTCAAAATACATAGCACAGTGTATGTTTCGTGATGTAATGTTTTTTTTACCCAGAACAGATGAACATACATATGGTATGTTTTACTGTATGTGACGTTGGTTTTGTATATGTCACTGCAGTTCAGAGTGGTGCCATAACTGGTTCTAAAATAACGTACCATCTGCACTACACATAAACCTTCCAGATAGTTTGACTAAAGTAAGTGAGTGGAAAAATGCAATCGAAAATAGTTTTTTGGTCTCTCAGGGTTTTTTTAGCTCTGTCTTCGTGAGTCATGGTTTTCATGGGATACGTACCCAAGGATTAGGCACCTTACAGAGCTACAGAGCAAGATTATTACAGTACATCTGGAAACCAATACATATGGATGCCTAATAATAACTTTAAAAGGGCTCGCTGTTTTACTGCCTCTAGTCTTAGTTTAAAAACTATAAGTTATAAGTAATATGTATTTATTGGTACATATTTAGTGTTTTGCAAAGAATTTCCCACAGGTACATTTTCGACTCAACATTTTTTGAGCTCTGCACCATTTGATTCTGATAATAAAAAAAAAGAATTTTGGAAAGGAATACTGCCTTACAATGTTTCTGATTAAATATACTACTTCACTTGGGTCACTATTTCAAATTGGGTTGTTAACATTAATGATGCGGCTCCTTTAAACTGCTGCTGTTCAGTTCTTTCTTCCTTTTGTCGTCAGGTATGTGCCAGCCTCGGGTTGTTGGCACAGTTGGAGCTGAGCCTTTCTCTGCCAAGTTGCGCTACACTGGAGCAGAAGATCCAGACCACCCAAACCTCATTAAACTGACTGTTACCATGCCCCATATTGACGGTCAGTGCGCATGCAAACCAATTTCACCAGAGTGAAAAGCAGATTTGGCTTCATATTCCTAAAAAAGGATTAAAAAATGCTTTTCACTTTCGATGTCAGATCAGATACATACGTTACATCTTTTTCTTTATTCTCTTTCATAGGAATGTTACCTGTAGTCTCCACTCGGCCGCTCTCCAACTTTGAGCTGACCCTGAGTCCAGATGGCACACGAGTAGGAAACCATCGCTGCTCTAACCTGCTCGACTACACAGAGGTGCGGACACGCTATGGCTTCATCACAGATGCCACCCACAATCCGGATGCCATTGGCGGGACTGCGCCCTACCAGTACAATACCGCTCTCAGGGGCCAAAGCACCCTACGATTCTACCGAAACCTGCACCTGGAGGCCTGCTTGTGGGAGTTTATCAGCTACTATGACATGTCTGAACTGCTCAATGATTGCGGAGGGACCATCGGGACTGATGGACAGGTGAGGAAGGAGAAGGAATCTGGGGTTTTTTTCTATACTTACATCATGCCTTTAGCATCAGCCATTTAAGAAGTTATAGTACATTCACTACGTTTTTAAAACCTTTTTTTTTTTCATTAATTGCAAACTAAAAGTTTTTGAGTACAGCATGCATGTGTGTGATCTTTTTATATTTATTATTTATAAATAAAGACACCCAAATACAGTATATAATTAGAAAATATTTACATTTATATATTTATATTCATTTATAAATGTAATATATTAATATAACAATAAATAATAAATATATACCTGCATGTGTGTGCATTTATATATATATATATACAGTACACAAACAGATTATGTACACAAAAATGGGATCATTTCGGATGCGATTAATCATTGCCCAGTGCTAGCAAAAAAATGTTTTCTACAAAAATCTAACAGTGCAGCTTTTTTCATCTGTGATAATGCTAAGAGGCTTAAATTACACTAAAATATATTATAAGTTATTGTAATAATGTTTCACAATATCACTATTTTTACTTTAGTTTTAATTAAATAAATGCAACCTTAGTGAGTACAAGACACTTCATTAAAACTTTTGAAAAATCTATTTTAAGTTATAATGATGTTTAGTGCCATTAAAAGGGTTTAACACGTCCTTGGGCGTTTCTCAATGTCAAGGATACATCCTTCGCAGGACTAGTCCTCCCAAGTCACTTCCTTCAGAGGCTAGGCGAGGCTCCTCTTAAGCATTCGGAGAACA
>JAUMHQ010000075.1:9909934-9924795 GCA_032361165.1 Enteromius paludinosus | reverse complement strand
CTTATATTTGATATTATATCTAAATATATTTAATATATAAACATAACATATTTTCATTAAATATATACATGCATGTGATTGTATTTATATAGTATACTTAATAAATATACACAGCACATACAAACATATTATGAAAAGAAAATCTTTTATTTGGGATGCGATTAATCGCAATTAATCTTTTGACGGCACTACTAATAATATAAACACAAATCAATGAAACCCCCCAGAAATCATTTAATATTTACTATTTACAATTGCCTAAAGTAATGACCCTGATATTTAAATGTGTCACATAAATTATCCTAATATCTAAATATGATGCTGCTGAAATATTTCTTATTGTCAATACTGAAAACAGTTGTGTCGTGACTCGCTTTATATTTTTGTGGCAACAGTAATACATTTTAGAAAGTTAAAAATATGTATGTACATGTCACTTCTGATTAATGTAATGTTCTCGCTTAAAGTGATTGTTCACCCAAAAATTTACATTCTGTCATTAATTTACTCACCCTCATGTCGTTTCAAACCCTAATCTTTACTCAAATTAAGATATTTTTGATCAAGGTCAAGAGCTTTTTTGAACCTCAATAGAAAGCAATGCAACTAACACATTTAAAGCCCAGAAAGGAAGAACTTTGTTAAAATAGCCCATGTGACATCAGTGCTTTAACCCTAATTTTATGAAGCTACAAGAATGCTTTTTGAGTGCAAAAAAAACCCCTACTTTCTTTGGTCTCCACCACCATTCATGAGAGCACAACAATAATGTATGTATGTATGAGGTACTGCTGACGCAAAAGCCAGCACAAAAATCGTGTGTGTTCTAAAGATGAACAAAGGTTTGGAACATGTTTGCTTAGAGTACCCAGAATGTATCTTTAGATGGTGCAATTACCTGAACCGCTCGTTTGAACTTCTCGCAGAAAGAGTAGAAAATGGAGCAACATTCTTCTAGTTTGAACTGAGTTGGATCCTCACAGAAATACTCCGCTACTGAATCACTCACGGCAAAAAGGTTTTTGAAGGCCGCCTCAGTGTCCTGTAACCTGGCCTCTGCATTCTAAAAAAAAGAAATGCTAAATTGTAGAAACATTGATTTAACAATAACATTAATGTCAGCACATCAATAGTACATTGAGTCCATGTTACCATTCGTATTCAACTTAGACAAAAAAAATGACATGCTCATATTCAGACTTGTGACACATAAAATGCCTCACCTGCAGAAAATCCCTCATCTGTTCCTCCAGATCTGGTTGTTTACTAGCATTCTGCTTTGCCACCTGAACTCTATTCACTTCCTTTTGGAAATCGGACTCGATTTCCTGCTTATGGATCCTGTATTGCAGAAGAAGAAGAAAATATTTCACTCTTTTTTGCATTTTCAGCGCACTTTAGTATTGAGCACAATAAGTTAAGCTTTACGGATCAATTGAAAGACTTCTGCTAAAGCAAGATTAAGATTCTATTTTCATTACATCAAATTGATAATGTTGCTTGTATCCCAAACAGCATCGCATAGAGCACCTTTAATAAAGCTAGAAAAATATATGTGAATATTGATAAATATGATACAAATATGATACTTATGATTGATGAAATATATATGAATATTGAAAAACGTATATAAAGTCATGTGTGTTTATATAATCAGCTACAATTAAAATAATCACTTTATAAATATAAATTGAAAAAATATTTTTCAAACAGCAATGTGTGGCCTATAGTACCTTGCTGCGTCTCCGATGTGCTGTAGCTTCTCTGGGAACTTCAGCAGCGATGCATTAATCTTTTGGGCTTGCTGTGGTAACAGACACAGGAGAAAATAATTACAGAGAAAAATAAAGCTGTGTCTCTTATGTGGCTCTGGCACCACAGTATAATATTACAGTACATCATAGCTACCATTGCAACATAGTGCATGAGGTTCATTCCAGGCTTGTTGGCTTTGGTATCTGCTAGTTTGAGAAGAGATGTTATCCGGAATCCAACCGCGCTGCCAGCGTACCCTCCCTGGTGGATGATTAGGATCTCATGACAATGTAAATACACTCACATGTGCAGTGCATTATGCTGTTTTGAGGTTCACCGACTTTAATCACTGTTAACAAGTATAACTAGATACAGTGGCATGATTGCACTCACAGAATTCATGTAGTTCCCTGTCTTCAAGACCAGACGAATGATTGAATGTAGATCGGCACACTCCAGCAGCTCTGGATATAATTTCATACATGGGTTAGGGTAAATAAAATGAATGACAATCACTAATAAACAAAGTACTACAGTATTACCATGTTTTTATACGTTTGTAAATGTTTTCATTGGAATCAAACTCAGCAATTGTCTAGCAAATTACATGAATAAATAGGATGAAGATTCAGTATGAGGTGACTTAAATTATTTAAAGAATTAAACGTGACTTCAATTATTTAAATTTGTCAGTACAGAAATGTCAGTACATTTTATTTTATTTTAAATATATATTTATATTTAAAAAATATATAATAATTCCATAATATATGTGTACGTACATTATGTTATTATGCATTTATACATACACAAACATGCCTGAATATATTTACAAAGTTTTCATTTACATAATAATTTAATAATTATTTAATTTACATAATAATTTACAAGTATATTCATACAATTTTATATATATTTAATATATAAGCATAAAATTGTTCTTAAATATGTACAGTAGATGCACTAATATAATCTACACATAATGAATATATACACATGTAATCAAACGATTTTATTATTTGCGATTAATCCTTTGACAGCACTAATATATATATATATATACACACTAAAAAGCATTTTAAGTCACAAATGATGTGACTTTGCAGCTTCAGAAAAAGGGAAGAGGGCATATTGAATTATAGGAAATAGCAGAAGGCTTTAAAACCATACCTTGTCCAGCAGAGGTCATAACTGCAATAGAGTGATTCACTTCATCCATAAAATGAGGGAATTCCTCTTTGAGTACTAAACTGTTCAGCCGTTCCTCATAGCTAGAGGAAGAACAAACAAAAAAATAAAATCATGAGAGTATATCTAAAGTTCACTCACATTTAGAGTAATTTGCAGTGACCTACAAATCCACTGTCCTGTATTGATAATCACTACCCGGCGATGGAGATAAAACATGAGCTGAGCAAATTGCTTAGTATTGAAGGTGCTCTGTGTACAGTTGTGTAAGTGTGTATTTGTCTTTCTGTGGCTGTATACACCCACCAAGGAACTTTGACAAGTTGTACCATGAACCGATCTGCCTCAGAGAGAGCTGAACAGTCTCCTTTAAAATCAAGAAGCTGACGCACCTAATGAAAAGAAGTGAACGCAATACATTACATTAAGCTTTCAGTTCAGTTTACAATTCAAATTGCAGGGAAAGATACACATATTCATTTTTAAAGTACACAAACATATATTCAAATACCATTGGCACACTATCAAAAGCCTTGGAATTGCTCAACGACTGCAACTAAGACTGATCCATATATTCCGCTCACCTCTCCATCCTCTGGCAGTAGTTTGCACAACTCCTTCAGTTTTCCTGTACCAAATTGTCCTCCTCTGCCATTGATAATGTCATCAATCATTCCACTCACTGACCTGTGGAGAAATATTTGGTGGAATTACAGATCAAGACTATCACAGGAGTTACAAAATCTCAGATTTTCCAGTGATTGAATGAAATTGGATCTCTGATTATTTTACAACACCCTTCCTAATGAAGGCAGATGCATTCTGCAAAAATAGAATACAATAGTTTAACATGCATCATGCATTTTTTAGCTTTATTATACATTATCATTCTGTTAAAAAAACCCATTGACATTATATCTTAGTAGTCCACTTTAGATACTCTACTAACAGTAAGTAATTTTGCAACTATCAAAAGCTATCAAGATAAAGTCTAACCTAAAGTAATTTTATATGCATCATTAAAAAATTCTAATTTAATATATTTTAATTTCATTTTAAAATACTATGGCAGTTTAATACACAGTGACAACTAAGATATTTGTAGGTTAATTTCCCAGTAGTGTAAACACTGCTATTCTGTGGCGTGTCAACAAGCTCTGTTTGTTTGAGCGCCCCAACACAGCAACAGTGACTCAACCAATGGCATGAGTTTGGGGGCAGGACTACTTGTTTGTCCATTCAGCGGCAGAATGTCTGAGAAACTTGTATGAAATCAATCAATACTTTCACCGCTGCTGGAACAGACACGCTTCATCTTTAAATAGACTGATAACACTGTAAAACTTGATTCTAAATTCAGCATTGTTCTCCAAAACAAGAGGCACATCCGTAAGAACGGCACAGAGGAAGTAGCCAACATATGGACTTCCACACTGTGAGTCATACTTCACCTTGTTCACACTTAATCTCAGTTTCCTGGCCAACCATTAAAAATACCGGGACCAAACAAGCCCAATCTTGCTTTTTTTAAAGACACACACATAAGCACACCAAACTGGTAACACAAGCTCTAGCACTAAAAGCTGATGTATTCATTAAAGTTAAACTGTCACAATCAACTAATCAATATCTGCACAACACTGTATGATTAAGGGAACTGCTGATGATGTAAATAATGCAAACCTTATCTTCATGCTTGTACTCAGGTAGAAGAGATTTTAACTGCCTGATGTTGTCAGAAAAAAAAATTCATTTTTGGCTTGCAGAGACATGTGAGCAATCCATCGTATGACTACTGTGCGTTTCCACCCTAGGATCTGCTCACGAAATGGAAAGCTTTTCTCAATACACCTTCATGATACACTCACCTTTTGAACTGCTTGAGGAAGATACCAATATTCATGTTCTTCTTGGAGTTGAGGATGGTCACCTGCCAAAGGAAAAAAAAAAAACATTATACTGTATGAATAATGTTTGACAAAGACAGCTTCAGACCAATTGTTTATTTATGTATATTACATCATTAACATGAATGTAAACAGATTGTACTAAGTGTGTACTCCACCCTGATGTTTTTCATCAACTATGAAAAACTAATGATGATTTATAAATACCAACAACCCTGCCTATTCATTTATTGCATTAAAAATAATCACCGGAACAACATGATGTTGTGATTCAACGGGTTGTAAAATTAGATGTTCAGCATCACAGTGTTTCTGAAATGAAAGCTATTCTCGGTGGAGTCCACCTTATGTAAACACTTACAGAAAAGAAGAAATCACTCCACCTTTAAAAAGAGTTCAGATCAAAGGGAAAACATAGTCGAGTGCCGTCATAAATGCCATCACTGTCTTTTGAAGGACTCTAAGCATTATTTGAAAGAGAAAGTTACATCAAATCTAGTAACTGGGATGTTTTTTCTGGCTGTGGGCCACAGCATGACAAATCATGATTACAACACTAAAATATGTCAAATCTTTCCAAAACAACATGCTGTGAGACCACACATGGGATTTTTCTGGAAAACACAGCAGTCCTAATTTGAAATCACTGTTACTTAAGTTTCCTTTTTAGTAAACTTCTTATTTTCTTTATCTAGCTGATTTTAGCAAAAGTTAGCAATTAGTTCTGTATCATGTGACTCCAGCAGAAGTAAAGCCAGTAGATGTTCTCTGACAAAATGTCATAACCTAGCCACCTTTTGCTGAAGTTATTATGTATATACACTATACTAAACTAACTAAAGAGATTATGACAAAAATACCAACTGATCCGAAATAGCATGCATAATTACACATTGCATTTTTATTTTAGGTAAAACAATTACAAAATATTTTATAGATTTTATCAAAGTCAAAAGGACAATTGAAACTGAAGTGAAGTCATGTCACTTCACTTTTTAAAAAGATAATTTCACATCATTGAATCAAGCTAAATGCATTGGTTTACATAAAGTAAATCTAAATTAAAGGGTTAGGTGCATGTTTTAGTAGCTTTAGATAGTAACACTCTGCAATGCACTAAAGATAAGTGGCCATAAAGAAACGGTTTATGCAAAACTAGCAATTATGACACCTCCTGCATGCAGCATGAAAATACTTCAAATGCTTGAATCACCTTCAGCTCTGTAATCATTAGTACAGTGATGATTATAAAACCCAAAATAAACAGAAATTAAGTGAGGATACAACTAACTAAAAGTCATCTCTATTACAGACCGTCTGGGACAGTCACTGACCCTACCCCAGTGACAAGCCAAATGTAAGCATATGCAAGTCTCTCTGATGAAATGAGTCTGGAAACACCCACTTACTGTAACCCTGCAGGTAGAGGACAACTTTTCTGGCACATTCTTCCTGAACTCACCATTTCGGGTCCTGAGGCATTGCTTGGGGACTGGTGTATGCTGCGGCGGTTTGTGGCCTGGACCTGCTTCTGATCATTGCGGCTGAATAATTCCTCCATACGTTTGGTGTCCAACTCAAACTCACTGTTCTTCTCCGTCCATATGTTACGTTTGCCAAGCACCGTGTCCTTAGGTATGGCCTCCCAATTGAAATTACGCATTCTAGAGGCCCGCATTGGGCCTCTGTTAAATGGGCCTCCACCAGAGAAGAGGGCAGGGGGTGGAGGAGGAGGGGGAGGTGGGGCACTAGGTGGTGGTGGTGGCGGCGGCGGTGGTATCATGATTTAAATGTCACTTGCAAAGGTTATGCTGCATGATCCCTTTAAAGAAAAAACAGAAAAATAAACCACATGGAAACTGTATCTATCTAAAATATGCTAATGTACAGTATGCTATCATTCAGCTGAAAAGGGAAGAATTAGTGTAGGGAAGTTAACTCTAGGTGATAAGCATTGGTGAGTACATAACTAACAAATCCATGACAGAAAATACAGCTTTTCAAGTTCACATGCAAAGACTGTAAAAGAATATACATTAAAAGTAGGTTACATACAAATAGTTTGGTTAATTCCTCCACATATGGAACTGTGGTTCCACATTAAGTTACCACAGTTGTTTTTTTTGGGTTTTTTTTTTTTTACCAGTTTACTGATGGTAATAAAATGGTAGCCCACTCTGTACTCCAGGCCTATACGTCACGTTATACATTTCAATATAATGCTACTTACATGATTCTGTAACGTTATATTATAATAACCAGCTCTACGATACCAAAATACGTTACTTTACCGCCCAAGGTGGGGTTTTTTTGTTGTTGTTTTTTGGTTAAAATCGTAGTATCTTTGTAATTTTAACTCATCAATTATGTACTTACTTTTTGTGAGGTATCCAGGCGTCCCCAAAAGAAACTGCTTTCTGACAATTTCAGTTCCTACTTTGGCCATTTACTCCAGATGAGAAAACTATGCTCCATGTTACTCAGTCACACGGGACTGCTGGTTACTGCAAAGCTGTTCTGTGGAGGAATAATGTTGCAATCATCTGCGCTTTACCTGTAGCTCACGCCCAGAACTCGTCAGCGCTTGTTTCAGACGTAATCTCTAGCTGTGACGGTGTCGCTATTCAAATTTCAGAAAGTACCATATAAACTGGTAATCACCCAACTTAACATATATAACAGCGAGTACCGTTACAAACTGAAAGCTGGGTTGTTTACTTGTAGTTACTTTGGGTAAAGGCAGTTCAAGGGGGAAAAACATAATGACCTAACCCAGAATTAAAGGGCCAAATCTATAAAAGCAGGCTGTTAAACCATCATGTGCAACAATTCAACTACAAGACAATCAGCCATATAATCTCCCAAAACTTCCCTCATTAAGTTTTAAAAAGAAAAATTAAATGCATTTTAGTGTCAAAGTAGGCTGATTTTTTGTAAAATATTGTATATTTTAGAGGAAAAAAACAGCAAATCAGAGTAGTGTGCAAGGAGTTTGAGCTTTAGTCTCTGAGATACAGTAACAGGCTGAGATAGTATATTAAGGAGATAGAAGCTGAATCAACATCAAAAATTGTTTAACCAAGGAAACTATTGCAGATGTAACATTCTTGTTAAGGTAAATAAGCTTTTCTATCCCTTAATACATGATTTAATTTGATTACTCAAATAAGAGGGCTTGGTTTAACTGTGGTACAGAGTCAAGGGAAAAACAATCCAATCAAGGAAAAGTGGTTAATTTCTTCTAGGTTTTACCAGTATTGTTTGCTGGCAGCTAGTCAAAGTCTGAGGACACTGCGGTAAAAGGAAAAGAAACACATAAGACAAGACAAGTATCACTCATTAGATTGGCTTTCAAATGTGGTTTAATTTCATAGATGGGACTTCACAATTTACATAAATATAAATATATTATTAACCTTCTTATGACACATTCAGTGAGCAATTTTTCTTTCTTATACCATGACCCAATCCTCTTTCAAACAACCTTATGTTAAACACACAAGCACAACATTCATTCCTTTCGGCTCTACTCTATGATAAAACAAAGTATATAAACTGGCCTGCAAGGTGCTCTCTGGATATGGAACAGTTCTGTGAATATGACTATGAATGCCTCAGAAAATGTTAACTGTATTGTTTGTATTGTAATTTTGTGACATATTACTTCGAATGTATATGAGATAGTTAAGGCATTTGTAAAATGTAACCACAGTTAGTTTCCATAAGCCATTTGGATAAAATTATTAATTTGAAGACGTTCTGGCAATTTTTCAGAGGATTGGCAACTTAAAAACAACTACTTCTTTTGTCTTAATCATCCATACGAATAATTTTTACATCCCTGTCCAGCCATTTTCGGTTTCCATGTTTGAGTGTCTCTTTAGGTTGACAAAGTGATCACTGTTCCTCTAGCCACGATGGCTTGTCAGAACCCGGTGGCTTCAATTTCACGTTGAACTGTCTGAGAGTCTGTTCCAGCTGCTGCTGGTTTCCGGCGAAATAAGCAGAAATGGCATTGTGAAACAGTAGGAGCTGCTTGTGCATCACCTTTACCTGGAAATAAAACAAACAAATCTGAAGAAACTGCAACAAAATTGATTAATATTTGTGACTTGCGAAAGAAGAAAGTTAAACAATATGGACTTCAATATGGTACCTTATTCTCCTCCAAAAACTTGAGTTTGATGCTGACATCACTGTGCAGTCGTTCATACTTCTCTTTTTGGACCTGGTACTCTTGTTGAGCTGTGTCAATGCGCATCATGGCAGCAGCGTCCCGCGGACCTGCGCTCAACTCCTCCAGGTCGGTTCTATAGGCGTCAAACTCCAGTCTGAAACATCAGTGCTCATTAGTATAAGCTGGTTTAATAAACCTATATAACTAATCCCAGAATAAAAAAGATGTACAGGTTGCAAATCCCTTGATATCATAATTAGAGCTGTCAGATTAACATGTTACGGAAATGAAAATTTACTCGCTGAATTGTTTCAGACTTGTATGACTTTTTCTGCTGGGGAACATTAAAAGAAGAATCACAAGCTCACAGTTTTGGTTACCACTGACTTTCATTGTGTGGACCAAAAATGTGATTCTTTGATCATACTGTGAAAAAAATGAACAGGACATGATGCAACAGCCTGACAGTGCTGTGTGTAAATGACGACTTCATCAGAATTTAGTTGAAAAACAAATTTCAGTGAATCACTTAAGCTGGAATAAACCAATACATTAACTTCAAAAATTTTTGTTTACCAATTTATTGGTAATTAATTACATGAGATACAGATATTATATATCTACTTTTCTGTGCATTGATCGTGGAAACATCCCTGCTGGCTACAGAGGGTCAGAAAGATTCCATCAAAAAATATTAACTTATGGAATTTGAAGAAAGACGGAACAATATGAGGTTGAGTAATTAATAAATGTTCATTTTTTTTTAGTGAACAAACTCTTTAATTTGATTAATCAATCTGTATATCATGTCATTAATTTAAAGATTTTTTTGTTATCCTTCATCTAAACGTAACTCGCTAATATCAAACTACTGATACCTTGCACTCTCATACTGCTTGATGGTCATGAGCGTGTCCTCCATGGTTTTGTTGACTAACGTATTAATGCTGGACACAAAGAAATTGATGGCACCCAGGAGCGTCTCTCCATTCTTGCATAGCAGTCTTTGTGTCTCTGCGTTATAGCCAAACTCATCCTAGAAAAGATTAAAAGAAATTAAAGTATAACGTTATTCATACAGCTATTAAACCATCAAATAGAATAAAGGCATATTCATGTTATATTAAAATCTGGTGGAAACAAGAATTTTCCAAAAAAAAAAAAAAAGTATTATGCTGCAATTTAATGAAAGCAAATTCTACTCTAGACGTAAATATAAATATTATAATATTTTATATATTTTATAATATAATATTATAAACAATTATATTATACAAGGTACTGTGTTTGACAGTATTTTTTTCTTCCAAACAATTCAAAAATAAAAGATTAATACCTGCAATTCTGGTGATTTCTGGCTAAGATCAGCAAAGGTGTCTCCAAGAGCCTGCTGGGTCTGCACCATGTTGTAGAAGTGGTTGGTGAGCTCACGTGCTAGTCTTAGAATACGCTCGTACTTCATCTTAGTCTCTCTTAGCACATCAATCTGAGCCTCAAGCTCCATGTCAACCGTCTTTACGCCACGACCAAAGCGCTCCGAAAACATCTGTTTGGTGCACTGGTAAAGAAAGGTAGGCAAGACACATATGAATCCCTACAGTTTGTTTTTATAAAGCCTAAATACCTACACTAATATTTTTTTTAAATACTTGTGGTCAGTAAAAATATATACATATTATATATATTAGAGCTGCACGGTTCTGGATAAAATGAGAATGTGGCTGTTACACCTCGGGTGTGCATTATTTTTCGAATAATTCAACGGTCTGGAGTCAATTATTCAGCTTATACTACGGTTGCCACACCTCAAGATATCGATCAGATGATATATTTCAAGGGATTCTATTGTGAGTGGGATTATTTCTTCCGCATCTCATCCAAGGACTCTTTTGCTAGTTCTAAAACGTCATTTTAAAGCTGGCAATGGAGGCTTGAGCCGTTGATAGCAGAATAATGCAGTTAATAATTAAGCTATTAGAAAGAGAGCGAGAGAGACAGAGACACAGAGAAAGAGAAACAGAGAGAGAGAGAGAGAGACAGAGAGAGAGAGAGAGAGAGAGAGAGGAGAGCTTGTGGGAATTAGACTACCTCTGTGTGTCCGTCAACAGTGTTCTGAAGCACAGTTTCTAAACTGAAAAGATGCAGCGCTGTTATTACCTCACTAGTGAGAAATGTCATGTGTAGCCTTTAAGTTGCTACACTAGGCTAACTGATAAAATCGTCAGGGCAGCGCTGACAACACGTTTTTGTGTGAGTGTGTAACCGTAGTGTGCGTGTGCAAGGACGTGTGATTGCAGTAATGAGACAGAAAAGCTTGTGCATGTATATTTGCAGTAACATCCCACACTATTACTGTTTTTACTTTATTGTTTCAAATAAATACATTCAGCCTTGATCAACATAAGAAGTTTCTTTTAAACACATGAAACTACTGTACCTTGTACGTGTTAATGCTCCACTTTTTCACGGTGTCAAATTTCTCTACTGCTACTCCTTTTGTGGCTTCCTCTGACATCATGGATGGGTTGCTGTTGCTGTGGTGCATACTGGGAGCTGAGGGCAGTAAATGTATATACTTTTAATTACAAATAGTGGACCATAAAACATACACAATACAATATAATTTCACTCCTGTTTTGAATATCACAACTCAGTTGTGTCTATAAAGTTCGTCAACATTTCATGTAATGGACCATTATCAAACTAGAGACTTCAGAATTCTGTGTATAATATCATCTTTTATTCCTGGACTGAAAAATGAATAGGGACAAGAATAAAAGGTGTGATGACAGTAAATGGGTAATGACTGATAATTAAGGGAAAATGTGTCTGGCAGTAACAGGAGGGGGTGAGGAGGCCCTGAGATACCTGGGTAATGTCCTGGCTGGTTTGCTATCCGACTGGTGGCTGAATGGCTGGGAGTGATGCTCCTGGATTTGGAGCGGATGTCTGAAATGAATGAATAACAGTGGACGGGCGGAGGAATGGGATGGAGGTTTAGTTTGAGTGAAAGGCCATAAGGGCAATTGCAACATTTAGTGTTATGTAGTAATACGGATGAGTAATGCACATGAACTGGGTGTGATGATGATTATTCAGTGGAGATTATAGTAAACATAAATCAAATGCATAATGATTTAATGGATTGAATAATAAAAAATTATCAAATCAATAATAACATTGGTGATTACGATGTACGCATATGATGTTTTGTCAAAAATGAACAGTGGATGCTTAAAAGGAAAGCTTTGATTTTTTAGGAGGTTTATTAAGCACAAGGAGACCAAAAGAGATGAAAATTACATGGTGAAAAATAAAATGGTAAGGTGAGAGGATGAAGCAAATGAAAAACAAGGCTTCTGCTAAAAGACTGACTTTGTACAGTGACGGTCAGCATAAATGTGTTTAAAAAAGATTGTGGCAAATAAAATAAATGCAGCACATACAAATTACCATTGGTTAGCAAGACTTTTCCCCAAAAGTTTCTTACAGTATGATCATTTAGGCTGCATTTATTTTATTACAAATTCAAAAATGATCTTTTGTTAAATATTATTTCAAGTAATTTTTTTCTTAATATTAAAATAAAAATTAATTAAACATTTTAAAATGCAATTAATTCCTGAGTTGGTAAAACTGAATTTCAGCAGTCATTACTCTAGTTGTTAGTGTAACATAACTTACTCTTGCTGTCAATTTTCAATATACTGTATTAAGTCACTTTCTTAAAAACATATCGTTTTAATTACTTTCCAAATTTCAGAGGACAATAACAACATAAAGGCTCTTCTGATAAACTGACCATTCCAAACGGATAATCAAATGACAACATAAATACATTTATACAATACAAATATAAAATTCCTCATGGACCGCCACTGACTGTGTCAGTTAGATTTATATTCTGGCATGTCTATTAGTGCTGTGTTAATGTATTAAAGCCAGTCATGTTATTGAGCATAAAGAAACACCATTAAAAGGAATTATTGTGCATTCCACAGTTCAAATATATCAGCTCGCAAACTTTTTTTGTTAAAAACATGTCGACAGTAAATTTAAAACATATAAACAAGAGGTTTATGTGGCATAGGCAAACATGCATCCACCATGCGACTGTCCTCAGCACCCTGTAGAAAAAAGCCAAACGTTTGCAGTTAAAATGCTTACAAACACATTTTACACCAGGGGAGGGAGAGGAAGCTGTAGGGGACAAAGAATGTAAAATAAGGTCTTCTGTTAAGTTAGCATGCATATACACAGACACCTGGTTTGGGTGCGTTGCCACATCTTCTGTCAAAATACTCCGGGTTGAAACGTATAGCTGGTCCTAAACATATACGTCAGCAGAGATGTAAGCTGAACCTCGCTTGACTTAGATGCTGCATCAAATCAGATCAGAATCGAAAACTTGAGCTGCTCAAGTGCTCTTTACCTTTGATGGAATTGGTGGGTATGATGCCCTCTGCTGCTCCTCCGTAGCCTCCAGACACAATACTGGTTTCATTCAGGTTTGGTCCTGACACCATCACCTGCTGCAAATCCTGAATATGACGGGATTTAATATCACAGAATATTACAGCAAAGAGACAAAAAAACATATTTAACACAAACTGTGCAAAATAGGTGGGGACACACAAGCGGGTAAAAGAAGTGAGGATGGAGCAGTGTTATTTTGGTATTATTTATTTACTATTAGAATATTTTTTTAATTTTTTTTTTTTATGAATGTATTGTATTTTCAGTTTTCATTTTAAATCATTAATTTATTTTATTATTTCAGCATTTCAATATTAAAAATATATATTTATTTGATCTAATATTTACAATTAACTTTATTTCAATTACCAAAAAATATTTTAGAATGTTTTAGTTTTAGTTAACAATAAAAATAATGGGATGAAGACAGAAAGAAATAAGCACACAAAATGTTTAATTATTCTAAAAAAAACTAATTTAAAGGCTCATATAAATTCTACACAAAACCTTAAAGAAATGTGACAATTCAACAAGCTGGCTGAAAAATGCATCAATTAGCTAGACTTTCTAAGTTCGAGGGAAATCCTATTAGGCACAGTCACTATAAAACATATGCAAATTGACTACTGTATTTGCATGAGTGTTTTCCATGTCTCTGCTCGACTTTTACAGTAAACAGCTCCTGTTTGTAAAAACAACTACAACTACTACACCAACATTTGCCCAAACCCCATGATAAGTCAATGCCTACTATGTGTGCAACTAAACAAACCGTCAAACCACACTATATCAAAGGGTATGGGGCTCCAACATACAGGGACACCCACAAACTCTCCCTCACCATGGCCACTGGCAGTGTGCCTACAATTTCATCTAAGCTTCCACCAATCTGTGCACCCTGTGACATGAAGAAACATAAAATGTGAAGACAGTGTCAAAAAAAGATGGTTAGACATATGTACAGAAAACAAACATGTGCAGAACAACTTAAATGATCAATAAATTGTCTTTATTTACAACAGCTCATTAATTCGTGCTATTGGATCTCAGCGCTACATTCGACACTCTTGACCACAACATTCTCTTGAATAGACTAGAAATATAGGCATTAGTGGAAGTGCCTTAGCATGGATCAAATCATACTAATCTGAATGCTATTATTTTGTAGCAGTGAATAAAGACGTATCATATCAATCCCAAGTGCAGTATGGAGTACCTCAAGGCTCAGTACTAGGGCCGCTACTTTTTACGCTTTACATGTTACCCTTGGGAGATATTATTAGGAGACATGGTGTTAACTTTCACTGTTATGCTGATGATACTCAGCTCTATATTTCTTCTCAGCCAGGTGAAACACA
>JAUMHQ010000075.1:9872796-9888143 GCA_032361165.1 Enteromius paludinosus | reverse complement strand
AAGAAAGAAAGAAAGAAAGAAAGAAAGAAAGAAAGAAAGAAAGAAAGAAAGAAAGAAAGAAAGAAAGAAAGAAAGGGAGCGCATGCTTTAAAGATAGCGAGTGTACTGGTACAGGCCAGGTACACAGAGAGAGTCTTCTCAAAAACAGGACAAATAATTACTGAGAGGAGAAATCGGATAATATTTCATATTTCTAAATGCCATAATATAAAAGACATAAGTGTTTGTTATATATGTTTATTGTATATGTTCAGACTTTTCCCTTTATTTAGGTTATTTGATTTGTTTGCTGTGGTTGTGTACAATTGTTCAATTAAAGTATTATTAAAATGCTAAATAGTAGTAACTGTGCATTTTTTTAATGAAAAATAAGGAATTAAAAAGTTGCTTACAATACACAAAACATTCACAATTAATAAATTGTGCTAAAATAGAAGGCTCTGGGTGATATGAAATAAAGAGCCATTTGGGAGCCGAGCCAAAAGAACCGAATCTTTGAAAAGAGCCGAACTTCCCATCACTAACAGACTCGGATACTTAAAGTGACGCGATGATTTTTGATTTTACCTGTAAGTGATTGGATTGATAATTCTCCCATTAATATGTACAGTCTTGCATATCTAAAGAACTGAATCATGTCCTTTTAATTAGATAACTTCTCAAGAAGTGCCCACACTTCACCTTAAATCAGCAAGGTCAAAATAAAACTGTCTAGCTAACGTTAGCTCATATTTAAACGTTGTAACATTCGGCTTGAATGTTTTAGTCCAACGAATGTTCTTCGCTTTAAATGTTTCAGTCAAACCCACATTCAACAACTAGTTTCAGTGAGTCGAAATATTTTGTGGTCAAATGCTAGACGGTTCTTTGGGTCTCCATGGCAATACTCTCAGGCAAGTCTTCATAAACACAGTGCATGACATGTCCTGTAATCCAAGCTGTCTATGGCATGGCTGTAATGATATGTTCTGAAGGATCCACAAATCATTAAGGTCTGAGTATGGATGAATAATGACTAAATTCTTCCCCTCGTGTGGCAAGGTTTGTTACTGCCCTATTTTCTTTTTTTTTTTTGGAAAGCGTTACATGATTTAAACCTTATTTTTGGCTTTTAAGATAATTAATTATAAGGCTCCGGCTGCAAGAGATACTGTATATAGTACACTGTATCTCTTTGCTCTCTACAGAGACAGGTTGGAAGAGACAAATTATCTGGTACTTCCTCTGCAGGACAGGTGGGAAGACAGAATTTTTCCCTCATCAATCTGTGCATGAACTTTGAGACCTGATGGAAATACATAAACATTAGCTAAACTAGGATTCTGTGGTCTTTGTATGTCTGCAGTTTCATTCATGAACCACATATTAGCTATCCCATATGTAAAGTATTTATTTGATTCAAGGGGGAATCACACATATTTTTATTTGACATACTAACAGTAAATCTACATCAATATTTCTCCCATACCTGGCTGTACATCTGGAATCTATTTATTCACCACTTTGAATCACCATGTTGAAACTACAGTGTATTACAGGACTACAACTTCTTACGAACATCCTTAAAGGCTAAAATAGAGGCCAGTTTTTGTAACTGTATATAGAGTAAAAACATGACACTTTCAGTGGGACAACTGAGAAAGTAATTGTGTTCCTACACTATACACCTGGTGAAAAAAAAATATTGTAACTTGTTAAAATTTATAGTTGAAAAACAAAATTAACATTTCCCTTGCAGTTTATAGAATGTATTTTTGATCTAAAATAACTATTAACACAGAATATGTGTACATATAGTTGAAGAAAAAAAATAGATGAAGATGTTTAAGGCTCATTTTAATCAGGCACTTTTTCAAGCATATAAAAAAAAGTATGTTTCAAAGCATTAAGGTGGAAACTGAACAAAATTCAGTGTTTTCTGATCATTATTTACAATAAAAACACCACCACTTATCATATCAATGCCCTTTGGATTATACTGGGTACAAAGGTAAGACAAACAGCTGGCCAATTTTTCGGACCACAGTGCTATTTAAAAGTAATGTAAACAGATTTAATTCACCTGTAACTGAACAGTGACTTGAACATCATGAGAAACTTTTTAAATGAACACAGAACAACTGAACATTATTTATTTTCCTTCGAGGCAGCACGAATATAACACGTTCACAGTTAGGAGTGAGGAATTGTTTGAGTACAAAAGTGAAGTATCTGCCATAAATAAAGGATTCTTTAACAAGCAGAGAGAAACACTGGACCATGACTTTCAACTACTGTATACTCCTGAAGGTTTTCTGAACAAAGAATAATTTAACAAACATGATTTAACATGAGTTTCTTCAATAGACACTGTGGGTTTTCAAAACTATAAGTTGAGCCTTTCAATGAACATCAAAATATGTTGACAAAAACTGATTCTGATAGTGAAAACTAATTCTCTCTAAAAAAAAATGTCTATAAAACACTAGTAAAGTTTTTAGCACAGAAAGGAAGTATGGTCAAAGGGCAACATTTACAATCAAGTGTTAGACAATAATTTACAAAAATATGTTTCACAATCTTGCTAGAAGAATGTTCAATGCTGCCGTGATTTTTTTCAATCATAGTTTGAAATTGTACAAACTGTACACTGTAGGAACAAATACATCACTAAAATCAATTCACCAGTGCTTTTCAACAAATATGGGTGTCATGATATTATTCAGCCATGTCATTTTCATAAACAAAACAAATCCAGCATTTTATGGTATAATTAGCAACATTTACCAATTGTTTTGAGTAATGACTGAAAGATGCTTCAAAAAAATGTACCTGGAAATGTCAGTACCTTAATTAGGGTGTAGTGTTTTATAGAAATCTTTCTTTTGCTCGAATTAAGTCTAAAATTGGATAGCTTGATGTATTTATTAACATACTGTAAACATCCAGTAAACATTAGCAGTCTAACGTATGACAAAAAAAACAAACCAAAAAAATCATTGACATTATCAGGTTATCAGCCTATATATTGTTACAACAGCATGATAATGATTTTTACTGGCCTTAAGAATATTTGTGTTAGATCCTATGTTCAAAGAAAAACTTGATAACAAATATGAGTATAAAAAGGACAGTACATTATTTCCAGTTACATTGGCAGCTCTTTCGAGGTGCTGTTAAAGGCTGCCATGGCAGTATTATCCATTTCTGTTACAGTTATTTCTTCTTAGTTTTTCAAATTCCTGGCACAAATAGCTTGTCTTAGCTAATTAAGTGGCAACTTGGTGCTTGATTTTATAATCCTTCCAAAAATTTTTGTTTCAATCATAAGCTACAATTGTATTCCCATTAGTCAAGCTAAGGGAGGGGAAGCAGCATGTAGAAATCATTATGATCACTGGGGTCTGCAGCAAAAACCTCAAAGACTGTGTACATTGGCATTTTTGCATTACATATAAATACTAACAGAAAAACATATTCCCCAAATATTTAAGAGCTTAATACTGAACATACTTAGAACACTTTAGAATGGCAACTGTTAATAAACTAAAACAAGCTCTGATAACAAACATACTGTTACGGCCACATATATACAAATATAAATGTATGTCAATAAAATCACAGGTTAAAGCAACCGCTTGACATATGTCATTCTTTTTAAACAAAAAAAACATCAGTACAAAAATATAAAATACAAAAAGTGTTTTTTTCTTACAAAACATTGACATCAAACATAACTGTCCTTTTAAATGTGCAAATGCTGGGCTAAGAAAATTGTCATTTGATCTTCAGGATCGTTAGAACAGCATTATAAAACAACTCAAGTCAGCAAGTCTAAAGAAGGGTGACAAAAGCACCGCTTTCTGAAACCTCTGGCCAGCCAGTGGGGCAACATTACATACAACATGATATTGAGGACTTTGCCAGAGGAGAGGCGTTTTTAGAGTACCTGAGCAGGTGGGAATGCTTTCTGGTGAACTGTCCTTAGACAGCATTAAATCCTCAATTCTGTTTCCTCATGTTCTAGGGAGTGCTCATTTGCACCCATAATGGAGGACGAGTGACCACCAAAAGGAACAATGGCTGGGGAATGGGCAGCAAGTGGTGAAAGTGATGGAGAAAAACTCGGTGACATGGCTATTGAAGAAACATCATGGTCTATGGGAGATCGGCGCAATGAGGACAGGTGAGGAAATGTTCGGCCTACAGCAGGTTTTGGCAAAACAGTTTTGGCCCCTGGATGTGCTACAGAGGTAATAAGGGGAGGAGGGTCAATTCTGGGCTTGGGATCTGTCTTTGCTTTGTGATGAAATGGCCGCCGAGGGTTAGCTGGCGCATTCTCATCTTTTAATCTGGCAATTTCTGTAAAGACATTAGCCAGAGGTTGAAACTGAGGGCACCAATCAAGAAGGTAGTCCCAGTTGTAGCTGCCCCTCAGTTCCTCGTCGCTAGCCACGATAGCTGTAAGAGAACCATCTACAGCAGGCTTACCATCCTCCGGGAAAGCATAGTCTTTCGGATGTGAGATGTTAAGCCCTCTTCCAACCCCGAGATAACCACCTCCTTCATCCCGATAAGTTGGCAACTGGCTCGATAGTAGTGTCCCACTTAAACTTCCCAGTTTTTTCCCTTTAAACCATTGATTTGCATCCATCCCCGGCTCACAGGAAATGTCAGAGAGCTGGTCTGCATCTTGCTGGATACCAGAGTCAGGCCCACGTGCAGCTATGTGCTCCTGCATGGAGGAGGAGATGCTGGAAACCTGAGGATACTCATTAATCATCCGGATCTCATCATCTTCTGCTGCTTCCGCTTCGGCAGAACCACGTCCACTGGAGTGAGATGGGTCAAGAGATCCACCTCGTGCGTAGGTACCTCCTCCGCTCCCAGTTTGGTCTGTTGCATACCCAGGAAGAGTCTGATGATACATCTTCTCACCCCCTGGAACTTTCGATTCTTCAAGACTCTCCAGAACGGTACCGTGGGATACTATTCTGGTGCAAGCCTCTTGTTCTTTGTACCTTTGGGATCTCAAAAGGAATATCACTACAACAACTATGATCAGGAACACAATGACTGCTAAGGAAGCTGTTATAGCACTGGCAAGTACCACATTCATGTCTGTGTTCAAGCCGAAGGATGTATGGGTGACATCAATTGTGACTTGGGAAGAAGCTTTTCGGGAATTCTCCAAAGGACTGTGGGCAATAACATCCAACGTCATCTGCCGTGTCTCTCTTTTGGTCCGGCTTGTATGTCGATGATATGCATCCATCTTGAGGGATATCACTCCTGTAGACGTGTTGACCTCAAAGTAAGGTGAATTGTTTGCGAGTGTGTAGAGAACAATGCCGTCCACCCCTCCATCCTCATCGTTAGCATTTACTTGCCCGATGCTTTGCCCTTTCTTGGCCCCCTCAGGTACATGGAAGGCGAAATCTGAGTTAGTGAAAACCGGGTCGTACTCATCTTCCCCAGTCACAAAGACTTGAACTGTGACTGTGGCCGAGTAGTTGCCTGCATCTATTGCCATAGCAATAAAATTGAAAGCATTTACCTTCTCAAAGTCAAATGTAAGGCGGGTTCGCAACTCACCAGAGGTTTGGTTTACTAGGAAGGAATCTTTACCATTGCCAGAATTATACATGAGGAAATATCTCAATTCTCCATATGCTCCCTTGTCATGATCAATGGCATGTAGTATGGTAACTAGAGCATTTTGGGGCTGGTTTTCACGAATGCTTGCTGTGAGTGATTTAAGTGGGAAGTAAGGCCTGTTATTATTGATGTTCTTGACTTCGACAGTTACAGGAGCTAAAGCGAAGTGTCCTTGACCGTCTGAGGCCTGAATGATGAACACATGAGAGGACTGTTTCTCACTATCAAGAGACCTCCGCAGACGAAGGGACCCGGTCCAGCGATCTATAGAGAAGAGCTCAGACACATCTCCAGAACTGATTGAGTATTGAACCTCTCCATTAGGTGTTGAGTCAGGGTCCACAGCAAAAAGCTGAAGTATTTCTTTTCCCGTTTCTGCTCCTTCATTGACAATAACATTGTACTCTGCCTTACTGAAGGATGGAGGGTTATCATTGGTGTCCATTACAGTGATTAAAACTGGAACACTCGAGCTTCGTTGTGGTATGCCACGATCTGAGGCCACAATAGTGAGATTGTAGCCATTCGCATTTTCGAAGTCAAGCTTGTCAACTAATATCAACATTCCAACTGTCTGAAATCCATGGCCCTCAAGGAAACGGACACTGCTCTCGATTTGAAATGCGTTACCAATGTTTCCGCTGGCAATGGCGAAATCAAACCCGCAGTTGTCCCTCGATAAGTCCCCATCCACTGCTTCTAGGGTTAGAATGGTTGAACCAGGAACTTCATCTTCAGATACAGAGGCTCTGTACTCAGTCTGGTGGAATACAGGCGCATTGTCATTGACATCAGACACATGCACCTGAACTGTGGTAAGGGCAGTCAACGGAGGTGTTCCACTATCACTGGCTTCAATCACCACCAAAATAGAAGGACGTTGTGAGTCAAACTCAACCTTCTGCTTGATGAACAGGGTACCTATGTAAAGAAATCACATTATAAGATTAGAGCTTTTTTTTTACATGCTTCAAAACGTTGGTTCTCAACTGGTGGGTGACAACCCAAATATAATATCCTGCACTGGGCCCTGGACTGCTGCGCATCCTATAACAGTGTATTTAACAAGAATTGGCACTGTGATTTTTTTATTCTTTAGGGTTGTAAATCACATTTCCTTTGTTGTAAATATTTTGGTAATTTTCCATATTTCCATATCCTAAAACATTGAAGAAAAACCAGCTGAGAACCACTATATCAAAAATTATCTCTTGTTCCTTAAAGAAGGAATTCTATATCTGACAATAATTTGGATGAAGAACAATAAACAAACTTAAAACAACAACAACAAAATCCCAAATTACCATTGCTTGGGTCAATGTAGAACATGTCCTTTGTTGAGACAACCCTGTATGTTATCCTTCCATTGTCTCCAGAGTCCTTATCCGTCGCAGTTACTGTGATAACGGAGCTTCCTGCTGGCGAGCGTTCTGCTAGAGTCACCTGCCAAAGACATAAATCGTTCTTAACACTGACAGCTTTGTGCAGTACACAGCATCAATTAATTTTTTCGTTTAATTTACTAGGGAATTTCTAAAAACACAAACATGTGCCTCTTTGACATTTAAATAAAATGCAAGTGCCTTTAAGGGTTTTACCAGAGAAAATTATTTATTCAACTGAGTGAAGATTATCAAAGTTAATGTAATCTGTTATTATTGCAACGCTCCCTTAAATACTTTTAATTGGTCAAATAACTGTTTACTACATATTTTTCAAACATCTTTAGTACCATTCTTGGGAAAGTTACTTTAGGAATGTAATACAGTAGTTTACCAATGACACTTTTACACTATGTGAAATGTAATACGTAGTGTAACTATTTCAGTTTAACGGATTACATTTAATTACTTTTCTAAATTTCTAAAGAATGTTTTCAAAACCAGGCAGAGATAATCTTACAGTAGTTAAAAAAACCTTATATTAGTACTCAACACTGATTAAATACTGATTTAAAATTATAACAAGATTTTTGAAATCAAATCTTTGCATAGCTATGACCCATTTTGTAATTGTTAACATGTTTATAAGTAACTGTAATTTAGTTAAACATTTATACTCAGTAATTGCAATACATTACAGTCCAATTTATTTTGTAATTAACTTTGTTACATGGTTACTCCCCAACATTTTTGGGTATTTCAAACATCTTACTGTACTTTTTCTATCAGTCTTCATCCTGAATGTGTGATTTCTCTTAACATACTGTACCTCATAAAGGTCCTGGGAGAAGATTGGAGCATTATCATTCACATCCTCCACAAGCACGGTCAGATTTGCGTAAGTCTGTTGTTTGGAGTCCGACGAGCTGACGGTCAGAGTGTACCATGTTCTTTCTTCAAAGTCCAGAGGGGCAGTCAAGGACACCCCGCCTCCATAGCGATGTATTCCAAATTTGTCTCGAGTGTCTGAGTCCAGAAGCAGGGAATAGGAGAGAGCCGGCCCAGAGTCCACATCATTCCCTGTGACCTGAGTGATCACGGTTCCAATCAAAGTATCTAGAGAGAAAAATACACAATCTTGATAACCCAGTGTGAAATGTAATTTATTGTTTCCGTTTGCGGTTGCACCTTTCAAAAGTATTACAATTTGCTGGACAACGCCCACCATTATTGGACATAAAGTACAACATCAGTGACAGGAAATAACCATTAAGGACTTTGGCGAGAAAAACGCCTGGTAATTGAGTCAATCTTTCAGTACGGTGTGCCTCACTGTTTGTCTGCCAGAAAAAATAGGAAATTTAGTTCATTGATTACAGGAGTGATATGGAGTTCAAACAGCAGTCAACTTACTCTCAGGGACCCGGACTTCACGTGGAACAGGGATTGTGGGACTGTTGTCATTCAGGTCTACGATGATCACAGTGAGAGTGGCGGAACCTGCTAATCGAGGACTGCCTCTGTCTGTTGCCATAATAACCAAGCTGGAGACACAACAATAAAATTAGAGTCAGAGTCTGGACATTCTCAGACAATTTTTAATGCTGACAGAAAATAAATTTTAAGACATTTTAAAGTGCAAACTCTATATACAATCAAACAAAGATAAAAAGAAAGTGTCATTTCGTCAATAAATACATGGGCATGACTTTTTTCTTAGTTATTTAAAATAAAAAAAAGACGTTACTTTTCTATCACTTCTGTTTAAGGATAAAGAAGGTAAAAGGAAATGATCTAAACTGCTATAAAAGCAGATGGAAGAACTTAGTACTTGGTCTGTGTCCAGATCTCTCTGTCCATGATGGCAGCGGTGGATATACTGCCTGAGACAGGGTCAATCTTGAAGAGGCCGCTCATGGACGATGACCTTATGGAGTAGGTCACCTGCCCGTTCTGACCCTGGTCCAGGTCATTCGCCAACACCTGAGGAAATTACCGGTGAAATTGGCAATGAAAATACAGACAGATTCGCAACAGCTGCTTGAGCGTAACATGAACCTCTAAGCAATGTTGGGCTTGGAACTCAAATTATTTAGAAAAAAAAAAAGAGTTGAAAAAGGGAATTGGTTGTGGCTATGTGGGACAGCTGAGCCTATATTCTCACCATGGACAATGAAAACATTGTGGGAAACGCAAAGGAAACTCTTTTGGCTTGCACTGAAAATATGCTGTATTCAGGCCAAGGGATGTTGTACTCCATAGCTTTTATGAAAACTCAACCACTGAGAACACAAATGGGAGATTACTGTACCTGAATGATAGGATGATCATAGCCCTGGGCCTCACGGACATAAGCAACGTAATTGTGAAGTTGAAAGCGTGGTAAGTTGTCATTGACATCCTGTAGGAGAAGGTTAACTGCCATGAAGGAACTAGAGGATGCGGTTTCAGCTTTGACCACCAGGCGGAGTCGTGGGGTCTCCTCAAAGTCCAGACCATTAGAGCTTTCTACCCAAATCTCACCTAAATAAGAAATGTATTATGACTAATACGGAAAAACTATCACATTAAGTTCATGCAGTGACTTGGATTACCTGTCTGTGGGCTGATGGTAAAGGACTGCTGCTTGTTGCCACTGAAAATGCTGTAGTTGATGCCACTACTAGATCCATCAGGATAGTGAGCCTGTATCTGAACAACTGCGGTACCTATAAGAAAAAAAATACCTTTATTGATTTTCGTATACATTTATGTATACAATTATACATTTTCGCCGTTAATGCTTTCCCTGGAAATTGATCCCATCATCTTGGTATTGCTTACCCCCATGCTCTACAGTTTAAGCTACAAGAATATCATTAGGATATCATTTATTGTCACACCTTTAGTGGCATTCTCCTGCAGGCTGACATCCCTGGTGTTGCGAGTGAAGCGAATGCCTTGGTAACTCTGCTCTCTGATGTAGATAATCACAACTCCCAGAGAGGACTGCGATGGGTTACCCTGATCCAAAGCCTCTACAATAAGGGTCCGCTGGCTCTGTGTCATCGTGTGGAGCTTTTCGGAGGCCTGAATGTCCCCCGTCAAGGAGTTTATGGTGAAGCCTTTGACAAGATGCGCAAACCGATAAAATACAGATCCATTTGCACCAAAGTCTTTATCTTCAGCTCTCATGGTGGCCAGCACCTTGTGGTTGGTGAGACTACTGCTGGACACATTGATGATGAGAGGGTCTGTGATGAAGAAGGGGGCATTATCGTTTACATCTAAGATGTGGACGGTGACTTCAGCCGAGGTGTTACGGGGATTGGAAGCTGAGGAGTCCATGGCGTAGACTTTGAAACTGTAGGAGGCCACTTTTTCTCGGTCAAGGGCCGCTGCTGTAATGATGCGACCTGTGTGCTGGTCCACAATGAACATGCCTCTAGATTCATGGCTCAGGAAGTAGACCACCTGACTGTTGGACCCTTCGTCCTTGTCAGAAGCTGAAACCTCCAGTACAAGAGACCCTTCTAAAGCATCCTCTGATACCTCCACTGAGTAGCTGCTGCTGGGGAACACTGGGCTGTTGTCATTCAGGTCCAAGACACTGATGTCTAAAGTCACGGTGCTGGTGAGGGATGGTATTCCTTGATCTTGTGCCTCCACGGTGAGGGTGTACTTTGCTTTGGACTCTCGGTCCAACAGCCCAGAAGTGGACAGCACACCTGATTTCCTGTCCAGGTGGAAATCACCAAAACGGTCTCCGTCTGAGAAAAGCAAGTTATGAAAATAACATTGTCATCTGGCCTGTTAGTGTCTTCCCTCTCTAGGTATGTGGAATTAAACTATATTAATCAGTTATTAATCAGTGAAGGGTGCAATGTATAGTATATATAAATTTGAATACCTATCCAATGCAATATAATATAATGCAGTACAGGCCATGTTTGATGTTGTGGAATAATGAATATTTACTGCAAAATTTTACATAAAATCTTTAAACAAATGATTAAAAGTACATTAAAGTACAAAAGTCCTCAAGTCCTTCATGTTTGAAAATAATATTTATTTAGTATGGATGAATTAAATCGTTGACTTTAAAGACATTATTCATATTATTTAGCTGCACAGCTGCTTTTAACTTTCTTAATGTTTCTTATTATTTTTCTTATTACCAAATTTCGGAAGGATCATGTGACAGTGAAGACTGAAGTAATTTCTGCCAATAAATTAATCTGAATTAATTTACAATGTAAGATATATTATCACAGAAATGATGCATTCTGATGAGGTTGTACCAAATGTTGCCACAATAGGGGAAGGATTAATGTAATAAATCTATAGAACGGAAAATGACTTTGGGTATGAGCTAAACTTGAATAAAACATGCAATAATAATTGGAATATATTGCACAGCAATGTAAGTATTGCTCATGGTGTTAATACCTGTGATTTTGTAGTGCACCAGCCCACTGTCCCCGGAGTCTTGATCTGTGGCTCTAATGGTGCAGAGCGTGACAGGCTCCTGGTTCTCAGGAACCTCCAGACTATAGTACAATCTTCCAAAAGCCGGCCTATTGTCATTCTCATCCAGCACTGTGACGCGCACTGTGGTCTTGGCAAAATTGGGCGGAGAACCACCATCTCTGGCATAAACTGTTTAAGAGAAAGAGGTTTTAAATTGGCTAAACAAATGCATGCCCAACCGTTACTTGACACTGGCAGAAACACAAAGCTTCAATCTTAAGCTCTTAAAAGCATATCGTTTTATGTTTCTATTAAGCAGATGTGTTTTATCTGAAGTACCTGTCACAGCATAAACCCCTTGGGCTTCCCTGTCCAAAGCCTTAGTGGTGGTTATGACTCCTGTGACCGGATGAATACTGAAATCATCTCCTACAATACTTCCGTATGTCACAATTCCGTTGGTCCCTAAGAAAAAAAAGGATAGACATTATAAAAGACAAATCTACAGTTTCCTTGAATGCAAGTCCAAAATATGTCTGTTTAAAGCCCATCATTCTTAAGAGGCTGTGTTCACTTTGCTCAATGGACTTTTCTCACGGAACGGGTAAACACGAGGCGCACCCTGTTTTTATTTGCTTGTAGTTAATACGGCTGTCTAAGCAGTTGATCTCAATCGCCCTCCCCTTAGTCTTTGGATGGCAGATCGCGTGCAAAAGGCGAGCAATCTGGCAGAGTGTCACCTGTTTACCTCGCTAATTGTTCATGGAGAGAAAGTTTATGATCCTTCTGTTTTATTTGCCCCTGAGTAAGTCCAAGAGAATGCAGCACTCCCCTTCCACAACACCCCCCCGGCCTGGCACCAATTAAAACCACACACTTTTATTTGTGATGGGTTTGGCTGTGGTACCCAGTGTTTTCAGAGAAATGTTAAGACAAACATTCGTGTCACTATTAAAGAGGACGGTGTGACCACCGACAACCTCAGAAGGTGGGAATCAAGTCTTCTCACTCAATGCGTGCGTTCACAGACAGTGCCGTTTAGCAACGCATCATCGAGTTTATATGAGCCGTTGTGTGGCAGAGATACAGAGAAATGTAAACAAAATTATTAGGGCGGCCAATTTACTGCTAATTTAGTGTGGTTAATTAAATAAAGAACATAACGTGATACAAAATTAACATAATTAATCATGCTCCTGGCTCATATGTACATTCCAAATAAGATTTTCCTACTATCAGACCATGAGTAAAGTACCAACCTTATGTTTTTGTGTGTCATAGTTCATGTGTACCTCGCCAAACCGCATTTACAGAGAGCACATTACACATAACGAGTAAAGTAGACATTTGTACAAAACGTGTGCTTGTTAGGAATCAACTACATAGCAAGATGTTTTGTTGAACTATGACATTTGACACACCGTCTTATAAATGCGACACCCATGACATTAGCATACATGTGTGTATATATATATAACAGTGCTATTTTGTTTTTGTTTTTTTACTAAAAATGTTACTAATAACAAATTGTTTTTGTTAACTGAAATAAAGCTAAAATAAAGAAAACAAATAAATAGCATTTAAAGAAAAAATAAATAAATAAAAGTCACCTTCCCAACTAACTTGAGTTACTAAAACTACTTCAACTAAACTGAAATAAGGTAAAGCTAAATAGAATAAAAATGTAGTATAAAAATTCTAATAAAGAATGCTGGCAGAGTAAATATAACTAAAAATAATTGTGATTAATTGCAATTAATCGCATCCAAAATAATAAGTAAGTATTTGTTTACATAATATATGTGTGTATTGTGTATATGTATTATGCATATATAAATACAATCAAGTGCATGCATATAAAACATGTTTGTAAATTTTATATTTATATATAATATAAAATATAATAATATAAATGACTATCCATTTAAATATTTTCAAAATACATACTATGTGAGTGTGTTTTTTTACATATACATAATAAATAAAAACAGTATACACATACATATATTATGTAAACAAAAAGTTATACTTTGGATGTGATAAATCGCGATGAATCATTTGCCAGCACTACTAAAAATATTAATAAACAATACTAAAATTATGTTTAGAAAAAGTGGATCAACAACTATTTAGTTAATCCCACAGATTTATTTTATTTATTATAATTAACAATTATTTTCTAAGTGTTAATATTCATACTTATATAAACTTATATAAAATATAATTAAATAAATATAATAAATAATTTTAATTAAAATAAATTAATTGTATTAATTAAAATGAATACAAAATATGCTTAATAAATATTTAAAATACACCACTAGTGGTCCTTATACAACATAACTGGCATGTTTATATGTTACACACATATATAGTAGAGAGTATTTTACCTTGGTCCAAATCAAAAGCTGAAACCACAAGAACAGTAGTTCCTGGAGGCTGATTCTCTGCAATAAAAGCTTCATATTCACTTTCCTCAAAGTATGGCGCCTCATCGTTTACGTCAATCACCTGGATTGACAGTAACTGGGAGCTGCTGTGCTGTTGTAAACCGTGGTCTTCTGCCACTACGGTCAGGTTGTAGAGGTCTTGCTCTTCACGGTCAATTGGTCTAAGAATAGACAAAGACCCTACAGGGGAAATAAGCAAAAGTGTTAGGCTACCATATGATGAATGTAACAAGGACAGTGTCTGGTATTTCTTTTGACTGATCGCCTGCTGAACTGCATTTAAACAATTACACAATAATGAAGCCATGATGTAAATTGTTTAAAGCAAAACCACTCTCACTTAAGCAAAGCCTCATTCACACGCTCGCACGCCGAATGATTTCCATCTTGTAGCCCGCTTTGATCTTGCATAAGCAACATCACAGCACGAAACGTTGACGCCTTTCTGTTGTGTTAAAAATGAGTGAAAGTCATGCGACGTATTCTAAAGTTGCTTTTTTTTTCCAATGCAAAGCCCTCCCTACCTGAACACTCACTGAGCCACTGTAACAGCTCAACTATCTGGCCGCAGTTTATGAGTTTTTTCCACAGCAAACATTAAGAGAGCATAAACAAGCACTCTAGACACGCAACGGCCCGGCCTGCCGTGCCCTGCTCAAATTTGGGGGTGCCAGCGCCCCTGTCGCTAGCCTACCACAAACGAGCGGTGCTTCTATTGATCCAATCTCAATTTCATGCTTTTAAAGAACCAGACGCAATGATTCAAAGCAGGCTATAAAGGCATGATGGGAACTGAGACACTAGAGGGTGTTTTCGTTCTGTTTCAACTTATTTTTCCTCTCTTCTATCTCCATAACGCTGAGCTAACATGCCTCGGAGATCTTAATCTGGTTAGAATTACAAGCTTGAATATTTTCAGACAATCTGACTCCTTACCAGTCATGCTCTGATAACGTAAGGGGAAACCAAGAGGAAGAACGATGATGTTTGACGTTTCTCTTCTCGTATTAATAGTTGAGGGCATTCATAATGAGCTTCCGAAGCAAGTGAGAATTTGCGAGGTCGGTTTGTCATTTATAAAGCAGACAAATGTTATTTTAAAGAGACAGACCACCTAAAAATGTAGCCCCACCTAGAGGTTAGGTTAGAACTAAAACATTTGGTAGGATCTAGATCCATATTCTATTGAATTCTGGTTAGGTGTGGGGTCCATAGTGAAGTGATAGTGAAGTGACTTGTGGTGACCCATACTTGGAATTTAACCCATCCAACGTACAGAAGTGAGAAGTGATCAACCACGCACACACACACCGTGAACACACACCCGGAGCAGTGGGCAGCCCGCGGCGGCACCCGGGGAGCAGTTGGGGGAACAGTGCCTTGCTCAAGGGTCTCACCTCAGTCATGGTATTGAAGGTGGAGGGAGTGC
>JAUMHQ010000075.1:9835290-9872696 GCA_032361165.1 Enteromius paludinosus | reverse complement strand
CCCACCCACAATCCCTGCCGGACCTGGGACTCGAACCCACGACCTTTGGGTTACAGGTCTGACTCTCTATCCATTAGGCCAAGACTGCCCCTAAAGAGCTTAGCTGCTGCATTGGCCGGGAATCGGACCCGGGTCTCCTGTGTGGCAGGCGCAAATTCTACCACTGAACCACCAATGCTCCATAAGCATACCAAGGTTAACAGTAACAGTAACAGAGAAACACAATCTGTTGTTGGTAGAACATGCTGTAAATAACTACAAGCTGTGTGTGATGAGTGATGAGTATTGTCTACATTCCTGCTTTATGTCATGATGTACTTTTGCACAAACACACACACACATACAGTAGATCAGAGAAACTGTTCTGAACTCACAGCACAGGGACACATTTCTGGGAATGGATGAGATGTTGAGCTGGCACTTTTTAGGATTAAGAGAACTAAAGGGCATTTAGAGGATTGCGACTTGGGAGGAGAGGAAAGATGCGAGTCAAGCAGAAATGCAGAATCAAAAGGGTGGTGCATTTTGCATGCAATGCAATCTTGTTGCAACAGCGAGTTTATATCTCAATTCAGAGAAAGAAAGTCAGAATTGTGAGATAAAAAGTTGCAATAACCTTTAAAAAAAAAATTTATTCAGTGGCACAAACGGGCTTGCCATCAATTAAATTTTTTTATTTTGAAATGAAAAACAATTACAAAAAATTTTAATAATATTTCAGAATACTCTACTACTTTTTACTTTTTTTTTCGATCAAATAAATGCAGTTTTGGTGCCTTGGAAATTTATCTGGGCTTCCATAGATATATATATATATATATATGTAAAATTTGCTTTAAATTTAGAGCATAAATATGAAGTGAAAGTCTTGTATTTAATTCAGCAGGAGTTGTTAAGTTTACCTGTATCTGAGTTAAGGCTGAACTTTCCTCCAGTGTTGCCGCTCTGGATACGATATGTCACTCGCCCGTTCTCTCCCTGATCTGCATCTACAGCCATGACATAGACCATGACAAATCCCACAGGCTGGTCCTCCATCACACTCACCACAGACGGTGAGATGAACACAGGGTCGTTATCATTCACATCAGTAACAAATATGCGGGCTGTGACCGTCCCACGACGCTGCTGACTAACATCGGGGGCCGAATCCGTGGCCTGAACCACCAAGAGCAGTGAAGAGGTCCTCTCATGATCCAACATCATTCCCAGAGAAAGAACTCCTGTGGTAGGATCCAGGAACAGTAGATCTGGAACATTTGGCCACTGCTGCAGGATGGAGTAGTGCACTTCACTGTTGGGTCCACTTCCATCTTTATCGATTGCCTGGAAGGTATAGATATATGATCCAGGGTCGGTGTTCTCAGGGACGACTATGATAATGGGGTCTTCAGGAAACTCGGGAGCATGATCGTTGCTGTCCTGGACATCGATTACCAACGTAACAAAGTGACTTTTAGGGAGAGGCATGGAGAAGTCATCAACCTCAATCTGGAGAGTGTACCGAGGAGCTTTTTCGAAGTCAAGCTCACGGGCCAGGTAAACATCACCAGTCTGACGATCTACCACAAAGGTGCCATCGCAATCTGTGCCTCCCACCACAGTATACGTGACCTGGCCTACTTCAGGAAGAGTCTGAGAATCAGGTGAACGAACAGACCCCACGACTGAGCCGGGTTTAGCTCCCTCTACTGAATTTAACATTATTGGTTGCGAGTTAGTGGTGGGTGATCCTTTATTTGAGCTTAGAACCTGTAACGAAAGACATTTATGTGTTAGTTTTAAAACTGAAATGATGAATGCAAAGCACGGCTAAATGTTAGACAGTAGGAATGTAAATATTGGGATTATGCTATACGATTTATTGCATTAAACTAATGTTTTACAGATTAAAAAAATACAAATAAAAATGCTGAGTATTTGTATATATGTATTAAGTGTTGTATATGGGAATCACTACAAAAGTCTGAATTAGTTGCCCCAAGGGAATTAATAAAGCTCTAAACTAAACTAAAACTTTAGTATAAGGAACACATATTCACTATTAACTACAACTTTTCCCTCAAATAATTCCTCATTTGCTGCTTATTAAAATTTAGTAAGGTAGTTGTTCAGTTTAGGTATTGGGTAGGATTAGGAATGTAGAATAAGGTCATGTAGAATAAGAATAAAATTGACTACTGAATAAATTATACTAGGCTAATAATTCTAGTAGTATGCATGCTAATAAGCAACTAGTTAAGAGACTTTAAGTCCTAAGTCTTAACAGTTTTTAAATTACATATCAGAACAGCCTCTGCGTCCTTCTAGTTGTCTGTAAATAAAATCTAACAAAACAAAAACATACTGCAGCCCACATTTTCCTCTTTTTTTTTTTTACAGGGAATGAAAAACAAAACTTTTTTGGGCCTTTTACAAGCTCAAACAACAAACCTGCTAACATTAATCAGAGTTAATTTGATGGGTCTGTGACTGCCAGGAAAAATAATACTGGATTAAAGTAAACATAATCATAATAGGAAACTTTTAGAACATTCAAATGTGCAAATATTCTTAATAAAAATACAGAATCCTCATAGATGACTCAGAAACACTTCAAAGCGAAATAACCTCGCTTCCTAATATGGAAGGCTGTAGTTTCTCCTAGCAGATGAGACATTGTTTTGATAGTTATGAAAGATTGTGTATGTATGTGTGTGTGTGTGTGTGTGTGTGTGCACAGAAAGACAGACACATAGAGAGAGAAACAAACATTTAGATAGGGCAAGACACATATACAAACACAGCACATTCCAGAAACTAAACCTTAAAACCTATGCGTTAGAGCTCAAACAAGTTTGAAGATAAAAGTATGCACTACAACACAGGTGCTTGTGAAAAACCTATTATTTTCTGTACTATGACTAAATCATCATTATGCACCAGTGTGATTAGTATATTGGCAGTAACAAGATTCTCGAGGCCAAGTCTTCTAATGAAACATAATAGGACAGAGGGGTAATTAATCCCACATTAAGCGGTAAATTACATGTCAAAACACGTTCCAACAAAAGATCTACTTTTTTCACACAGCTGCTTTTGAATCAAACTATTGATTTCTGAAAGAATCAAAGCCTTGCCAGAGTTCTTTTATTCTAATTAGATATCAGTTATGTACTATTATTTGTCTTGGCACATCCATAACAATATTGAATAGTTATACAGCATAAATGTGTTTTCCAGGCATTTGCATGCTGGAATTTACTACTGTTGCTGTCCATTGTGTCTGTTTCCACTCATTGGAGAAATATTAATTTAATCACTGGGGTATTTCACAAGGAGTTTTCTGTTCTTCAAAGGGCTACTGAACTGTATTACGAGACTTTGACGCAGAATAGCAGAAAGCACAGCTGGCACATGTAACGGTGCAGCTGGGATCTGGTCCCTCCTACTTTGAGTGTTTTACGCCATAATATCACGCTTAAAATGTTTCAGGCAACAACGGGAAAAAATGGAGGAGAAAAAGAAATGTCTAGGTTAAGACATTCATCTTTGAGGACCTAAAATTAGCCAGCTGAGAGTATTTTTCCCGGCATTGCTTGGGGAAGGTTACATGACTTGGACTAGGAGAGATGAGTTGGCTATGGAAATTTGCAATGCAAGAATGTAAGCCTTGATTGGGCCAACTAGATCATTTCATATTTTCTTTTGCATGATGTTTAACCTGAAAGAGGATGTAAACGGATCCATTCCTGCAGAGGATCATTTACAAGTTCATATTTTCATATAACAGTATTAAATAAATCATTTTGCATATTATGAAAAGGTGATGAGTAGGTCCATGTGGCGGAAGGAGTTAATTTGAACTTGCCACAAAGCCAATCTCTGATATGACTGAAGACCTTTGTGCTGACTTCAATTTTTGAAGGTTTATAGCCATAACTAATCAATGCACAATATACATTGTTAGGAAATTTGTCAGGAAACCTGCCAAAGAATGACGGTTCCAGAAAGACTGAAGGTGTTTTACTGCTCAGATGTTTAATCCATCTGTCATCCAGTGGATTTAATTTGCATGATTTAGAATGGTTAACAGACTCTAGGTGTATGTCAACCTAGTCAGCGTTTCATCTGACCTGAATTTTCAATGTTATGGTGGAGCTCTGAGGGGGTGAACCTCGGTCCGAAGCCAGAACGATGAAATTATATTCAGGACGCTCCGAATGGCTCAAAGGGGAAGAGGAGCGCAGCTCTCCAGTGTTTGGGTTCAGTGTGAAACGTTCGGCTCTGGGACCTACAGCAAAGACAGGATGGAACGAGTCAGGTTTGTGTGCATCAGCGTGATAAAGAATGATTGACTATTTTTCTACTGTAGAAATGTGCATGACTTCAGTGTTAATCCCATCTGGATTTGATTTACAGATAAATTACAGAATGAAATAGTTATGTGTCAAATTCAGTAAATGTGTTACAAAACATATTTAATGATCTCACACGTCAACACATTACCTTACTACACTTCACGTCATGCTGTCTGGGCTATGATGAATGGCAGAATATTATGGAATGGCTCAGTTATGATGTATTTTTGGTACCGGCATACGTATAAATATCAGTCTAACAACAAACTAAATCTTATATTTTTAAATTAAATTAGACGTTTCCTGCTCATTGTAGACAGACAATATGCTTTGCATCTGATTTTGACATAGTGTAAGACATTAAAACAACAGGTTTTGAGTCAATGCATCTTTCTTACCAGACATGGAGTAGAAAATAGTTCCATTCTCTCCTTCATCAGGGTCTTTTGCATGAATGGTTCCCAGAAGAAATCCAGATGGCTGACCTTCTAACGCCTGTTCAGAGATTTGAAGAGATTGAGAGATTCAAAACAGCTCCCTTCTTTTTATGAAATCTATTATTTTTCCTATGCAAAATTTTAGCATATACAATGTTGCATTCAAGAGTTTTTAATGGTTGAAGATGTTGGAAAGATGTTTTTTATGCTCACCCAGGCAGCATTTATTTGATCAAAAATATGTTAAAACAGTAATGTTGTGAAATATTATTACAATTTAACTGTTTTCAGTTTGAAAAGACTTAATTCTGTGACGACAAAGCTGAAGCTAATATTATATCTCATACCTGCAGCAAGAGCTCTCTTCCTGCATTGCTAAACGAGGGCGCATTATCATTCTCATCAAGAATCGTGATGAAAGCAGTGCCTGTAGCACTGCGTGGAGGGGTCCCTCCATCCTGAGCCACCACCACAAGCTGGTAGCTGGACTGAAGTTCACGATCGAGGGAAAGTTTTGTGCTTATCTCACCTTTAAAAGAAAAGAGCAGATGGAAAAACAGAGAAAGAGAGAGAGAGTAAGACAAACTATTTTATAGCACTATTTCATCTGTGGCAGAAGGCACAGATGGTACATCCTGACTTCACCAAGAGGAACCCCCACAGTTAGCATGGTGCCAGAAGTCTGGAGCTGTGTGTGATGGCTAGCCTAGTATGTTCAACAGCTCCAAATTATGGATGGGTCAGAACAGTGATTCGTCAATGGACTTCGTGTTCACTGAGGATGGCTAGTTGCATATTAAGAATTCTATTTTTTTTTGTTTATGTTTTCCTCTCAAAAAGGATATGAGAGCATGCTAACAAGAAGTCAGAATAACATTACTTTTGTGAGGACTGTGACAGTTTTCTGAAGATTATAGCAATTTCTGTCAAATTAACTGACAACATCTGTCAGTTTGTATGCTAACAATCAATAACTGTCAGACTATCAGCATGACAAATCCATCTTTTGAAAAAATTTTCTATAAATTCAAATAAATAAAAAAAAATCCCCATTTTAGTGTTCAAGTTTGGTTAAAGTTGCAGTATTTTGCATTTTGAATAACTGTCAGTTAGCATGCTAACAATCAGTAACTGTCGGACTATCAGCACACTAAAACTTAAACTAGAGCTACTACACAAAATTCTCAAACTCACCACGATATTACAATAACATTTGAATGTGAAAGCTTGGTAGTTATTTATCCTATTTATTTGTTGACAATATGTCACTTAGCATGCTAGCAATAAGTAAATTTAAAAACATAAGCACACTAAAAATCTTTTTAAAATTTAAATTTACTAATTTATATCTGTGAAAAATAATACTATTACAGTACTCTCAAAATTAAAATTGTTTGTCTTCTTTTGTAACATCCATAAAAGCTTGTTTATAGTTATTTACTTTGTTGAAAAAGGTTTGTTAGGTATGTTTTGAAGATCGGATGCTGGTTTAATCTGGTTTATTCTGGTTCTTTACTGGTTTAAACTGGTCCTTTGCTGGTTTATGCTGGTCCTTTGCCAGCAAATGCGGTATAAACCAGCAAAAGGACCAGCTTAAACCAGCAACCCAGCATCAAAACATACCTAACCAGCATATGTTGTTTTTTTCAGCAGGGCTGCCTTTTTATATGCTAGATATCTTAGCAATAAGACATATAATAAACATAACACAAAACCAGACAACTTATGTAGCGCTTCGTTAAGAACAACTTGCTGACTTATTCATAAACAACCCAAATAGTACATTTTCAAAATCAATAGTTCTGCACATCCCTGCTCTATACAAATGGAGATAATACCACTAGACTAAGGTGCCAAGCTGAGATTATCATTCCAAGTCATTTTGGTTTGTAGACTGTCTGCCATATTTAAAGCTCACCTGTGTGGGAATTGATCTGGAAGTGGCGATCCAGATGGAGCAGGCGGTAGCTCAGCCGACCGTTGAGACCAGCATCACGATCGCTGGCAGACACCCGGCCGAAGCCAGTGCCTGCCGGCAGGTTCTCGCGCACTGCCAGGAACACTCTGTCTTGGGTAAACCGAGGAGTGTTGTCATTTTCATCCATCACTGACACACGCACTGTAGCACTACCTGTCTTCTTCAACTGTCCGTTGCCTGATGTAGCCAGTACAGTGAGCAAGTACATCTCCTTGGCTTCTCTATCCAGGGAACTTTTCACAAACAGCCAGCCGCTGTCAGATACAATGCCAAACCCTGCAGCGTCACCGTCTGGGTGCAGGTGGTAGGCTAGTGGGGCAGAAGATGCAGAAGATGGCCCAGGGGTGATGCCACCGTCTCGATTTACAGCTCGAACCTGCAGGAAGCGAGTGTTGAGAGGTGTGCTTTCCTTCAGTTCTACTCGGTATGTGAGACTATCGAACACAGGGCCTTGGCCGTTCTCCGCTTGCACGTGGATGACCAGGATAAAGGTAGAACTCAGCTGAGGTGCTCCGCTATCTTTAGCAATCACCTGTAGGTCATAGCGAGGCATGGTCTCATATGACAAACTACCAATCAGGCGGATTTGTCCACTGTTGCGATCAATGCTGAAGGTTCTCTGGGCACCGCCGGTGAACAGGTCAAAACTCAGAAGACCATTGGGTCCAGAATCATGGTCTTCTGCTTGAACCTTATACACCACTGTACCCATCCGGGTGTCTTCAGGTAGAATCAGTGACTCAGAGGATGAGGGCAAGAAGACGGGCGCATTATCGTTGACGTCAGACACTGTAATTCGTATCCGAGTCTGGCCAAAGGCTGGGGGGTTACCACAGTGTGCCTGGACTTCCAGATTCAAGCTGGGTTGGGCCTCGTGATCCAGAGGCAAGCTTGTTCTCAAAGCCCCAGTCTCTGAATCAATAGTGAAGTAGCCCGTAGGGTCACCAGAACTAATAGTGTAGGAGATATCCTTCGAGACACCTGAGTAGAAAGAGGCAAATGGCCAGAGACCCATTACTTCACAGTGTAGGACGAAAACAAAGACGAAGAGTTATTTTTCAACACATGAGACCAGAATTTAGTGCTTCAAATATCCAAAGCAAATTGTTAAAAAACTAAGCGGTGAAACAGAATGAATGATTAATGTCGATTGTAAATGAGGTGTGTACAGTGGTTCCATGCATATTTGTACAAGTGGTGCACCAAGGAGAAAAAAGCCAGAAGACTTGAACGCAGTCCAATGTGACTGATAAATGTGGGTACACACTGAAGTCTGGTTTATGTGTTTTAATGTGTTGAATAGGGATTTGTGACCAAAGTGGGGGACTATAAAAAAAAAACTCTGAGATTAGCTCACCCACCATTCTTAGTGCTGGCCCGCACAACGCCAACTTGTGTTCCACGCAAGGCATCCTCAGAGACCACGAAGAAGTACTGAGCTTGCTCAAACACAGGAGGGGCGACCAGTCCTGCGACTATGCTGATGTTGACCCTGGCATTGACTGGAGCAGTAAGGCCCCCACCATCTTTGGCTGAGACCACAATCGTAATGACTGAGTTTGCCTTTCCATGTAAAGCGCGCGACAGCGAAATCACTCCTGAGAAAACGCACACCCAGAATTTTTATTCGGTTTAAAAGTATCTGAATACATCAAGACACAAAGCACAACATCTCTTCATCCTATACACACACACGCACTACCTTTCAAGTCTAGGATCAGTACAATAAAAAAAGTAAAGAAAACATTACTTTTATGGTGTAATATAGTTGCTGAAGATTCAGCTTTGCCATCATTTGCAATTAAAATCTAAAACTTTTAATATTCTCACCAGTATCTTTGTTGAGAGTGAAGAAAGGTGAGCTCCCTCCAGGTACAGTATGATATGTCAGTCTGCCATTATCTCCAGCATCTGCATCGTGAGCAGTCACCTTCAGGACGGAGGTTCCTGGGGTGCTCTGTGTACTCAGGCTGACTGCATAGTTCAGAGGGTAGAACGCTGGTCGATTGTCATTTATGTCTATCAGGTCCACACGCACATAGGCTACAGAACTCAGTCCACCCTAGAAAAACACAACCAAGATTAAATGTAACTTATTGGTCATTAAAGGCTGAACTGATCTGAAAATAAAACAAAACTAGATAATAATACAACCAACCGATTTTAATAGCCTTGAAACCTTAAGACAAAGGAAACACAATTCACAATTGACAAGAGTAACTACACCATACAAAATATTTGGATTAAAATGCGCAAGAAACACTGAAACATTTCAAAGGCTACTTTTAGGGAGGAAATATATTGGTTATATTCCCTGTAGAGAACTGCAATCTGCCAAGGGCACAGTGTACATGTGGGATACGATTTTTGCTGCTAAACATCTTGCCCGCCTGGCATCCCATATGGAGCAAATGGCATGTCAGGAAAAGCCTCAACTTATTAAATATTACAAGCTGATGCTCTTTAGGGCCCAGCTGCCCTTGATTGCTTTAATGTGTCTCCTGAAATTTTCTTTTCTTCAACTCCTGGCGCTTTAAAGTATTAGTTAGGCACAGGATGCTTAACCGCTACTGAAGAATTACTATGCAGGCAATTTTTTCCTTACTGGCTTTCTAAATAGACGTTATTTGCTGCACTTCCGAAAATAATCCAGTCACAGTTGATGTCACAATTGAATTGGAGAGGGATGTGGCTGCTGGGAATCACTGGACACTCACCCCATCCACAGCTGTGACGGTGAAGTCGTAGTTGGCTGGTCCCTGGTCACGATCCAGGCTGGTGGTAGTACAGATCTGTCCATTGTGCTTGCCAACGGTGAACTGAGACGGGGTCACACTGCCTGGACCAGAGCCCAGAGAGTAGGAGATGGAGCCAAAAGAGCCACCATCCGCATCGGTAGCTGTAACCTGGAAGAGAAGAGAACACAATAGATTAATGTTAAGCCAAATGTCCCAAAAAGGTTAAGGAGAGAAGCCAGACACTTACAGTGGATTTAATCAAACCTTTATTTATATTAAACAATGATTGTCTTTATACTGAATAGGAATAATTATGCAAGAACTTATATCCAATCAGCAGTAGACCTTCGTGGGTAGCCTTTTTAGGACATGCGATAATAATATTTATATGCAATATGCATTTGACCTGAAATTATTTAAAATCATGATATTTTTCAGTGGTTTCATATAAGCTCGAATAACTTTTTTTTTTTTAAACAAACTGTTACCAAATAAATTACAAATGTAAAAAAGTTACATAAAAAGTAAAATAAAATAAATCTACTTAAAAAATATTTTTAAGGCATGTTCACAATATAGTTTTATTAATATATTTATATATATATTAACAATTTTTTTTTGTTAAAGTATATTTATACATTTAAATATTTTACTACTTTGAAAAAATAATCAATATTAACCAACATATATTTTCATTAAAACATCTTGGTACAAATGTAGACGGATAATTCAATCTAAGGTTAATTTAAAACCAGTTCATTAAAACAGAAATTAAACGAAAATTAAGTACATAAATAAGACTCGATATTAAAACATCAGTCAAAATGCTGGTACTTTCACAGGGCAAGGAGAAATTGTGAGATCAAGTCATGTGCATTGTAATACAATGTTGAATAAAGTAAAAAAAATATATAAGTATATATTAAAAAATGTAAAAAAAAAAAAAAAAAAAGTACAAACATTTTATCAAATATATAATATATTTATATTATATATATATATCAATACATATTTACATTATATAAAATATATATCGAAAATATTTTTTTTATATTCTTCATTTTATATTCCAACAACACTCAGCACTTTCCTGTCACATATAAACCTGCGACTCCACTGAGCCAGCAATACCACTGAACACATTTATCTAACTTGGTTCACAGCCCTTGGCAATCAAACGTTGCTCTGGTGCTCTGCGGCAGGTACATATACTGCAAACTAAGAGAGCAAATGGAGAGCTCTTTTGCTGCACTTGGGTTTGATCAATCAAGCCAAAAGGAGGGAAGCTACTGGCAGCTAGCAGACATAAAGACTTTCACAGCCACAGCGCACACAGCTCAAGAGAGAACATCAGACAGATAAACAAATGAAACTAGAGAGAGAGAAAGAAAGACAGACTTGTATAGAGGTGATGACTATCTGAGAGAAAATGAAATGCCATTCCACGCAAATACGGAAAGTGAAATGACTCTCTATTCAGCTTCTTATTCATCAAATAAAAGGAAAAATCCAACTTCGGCTGACATTTACTAACTCTCAAACAACATTACATTTCGGCCATGAGCCGTCTGGCGTGGATGACGGCTGAAACTGTGCAAACAGATCCTAATGACATTGAGATGATGGTATCCGAGTCTGAGATTGCCTTCTGGCAGAGGCTGTGGAGCAAGTGTAGGAAAAATAATCATGAAGACAAGAAGTCTCAGCCCACAGCGGAGAGATGTTCCACCTTTTAACCATCCAAGCCCCTGAAGCAAACCCTGATATTTTACAACCGAGCAAGGGGGGAGCACAATATTCATACACACCACACTACCTATCTTTATTCCCCTCATGTTAGCTTGACAAAAGTTGGACGCCTGAGGCCTGAACAGTGAGAGCTTGAGGTAATAAACCGTGCAAGGGGCAGTTTGACCAAGGATCTGCTTCATGGACAAAGCCATTTTCCATAAAAGCCTGGCTTGGGCAGAGAAAGCTGGGAAACGTCTGGGGGACTTGTGGGTTTCAATCTAGTCCAACTAAAGAGCTTCAAAGCAGCATTGTAAGATAAATATTTCCTCTCGGTCACAGTGCTGTTTGAACAGAAATGAAGGCATGTTGGTCACAATAAGAAATCATGTATTTATTACTGTACTCAACAAACATCTGTCAGGTTGACTATAGGTATGGTCGATGGGAAACAATCGGTATTAAGCACGTAAAAGCTTCAAAGGTAAAAGACTGAAACCAGAAGTGGGATTGAGTTTCTTTTTCCATCTCGCCCACAAAAAGGATTTAAAATAAAGTGGCTCCTCAAAAATGGGGAGAAACCCAAGCTCGTAATTTTTAGAGTGTGTTTGAATATGTGGTGAGATGCCAGTAATCATGATGACTGATTGAATGATTGTCTTTTTGGGTCCTGAGGGGGCACCTAAAGTGCATGCAAACACAAAAATAGGCATATACGTGTGTTCACACACACAGGAGCTGAGGGATTTGGGGATGTACTGTTTAAGAACTGGGTTGCCTTTGCCAGTACAATAACAGTTCATAAGAAGTTTAGTGGAATCTCAATCTTGACTGAATCATAAGTGGGTCAAAGTGTGCTAGCGCTGCTTTCTCGAAATCTCTGCTAAATCCTCTGTGCTTTTCCTCACCGTAACTCATGGAGACACAGACTCAGACACGCCAACAGCATACAAAAGCTAGATTACTTCAAAAACTGAATTTCACCCAATACCTTCCTTAACTCAACTTAAATGTGTCATTTCTGCATCACTTAAGTGAATTCCAAACATTCAAACACATTTTCTCAGCCTGACATTGGTTGGACAAACTGTTAGTCCCACCCCCAAACTCTTTTTTTTTGTTTATGTTACCGTCTTGGGATACTCAAACAAACCGAGGTTCTGTATTTAAATTAAGTGTGGTTTAAATGTCATACATAATTTCTTTTCAGGGTGTGAAAGTGAGGCAAGAGTGAGGACGTTGGACACATTCTGGAGCTCTAACGGTTCCCTTGTCTCTCTCCTTGTGCGAGCGAAAGATGCGAACCGCCCTGATCGAGCCAAGTGAGACTTTGGCTGGGCGAACTGTTACTGAGAAACAAGCCAAAGGAATCCAATGCTAACTTGTAGAGTTTTGTGGTTCACCCACCATTCCTCTTGACTCCTTTTTTTTTGAGAAGAAAAAGAAACATTCAAGTAAGCGAATATAAGATTAATAGGGAGAAAGAATAAGCTTGTCCAGTTCTCGTTCGTTTTTGCTAATGCAATGGATCTTGTTTCACTGCATTGGGTTTTCTCAAGGCTACACAGCTCATTTAGTGACTAATGTATAACTGAGAAACCTGACTGATGCTTTCCCAAGAGGAACTGCTGTATAGGACAACGAAGGTTTCTGATTTGCTAATTGACCACCTTGGAATGAAAATGCACAATTTTTACTTGGATGTCTGTAAAATGTCTTTCGACACACCACTGACTCAAGGTCACCTATAAGTCGTAGTATCACAATATTGCATGGTTTGTTGATTGATAGAGGACTGTGAAACTGTTCTGTAGGACAATTTCCATGCAAATGCAGTTCAAGATCTATCATCCAAAATGGGTACAAGATAAGTAGATTTGCTACGTGTAGCTCATTTAGCATGCAGAACTGATTCATTTAATTCTGTGGCACGTTCCTATTCAAACAAACCATCTTACAGCATTCAACACCAAACCATCTGATCAGGAAGTTTTCAGAGCCAAACTAAACACTGTAGTCGACAGAACAGTTTGTGACCTTGCTAACAAGCCAATCAGAGTGTTTCAGGCAAATACGCTTTTGCAAAGCCCGTTCTGTACTACTAATCTTCTCAGTGAAGACATCAATAAACATAAAACCAAAGATTACATCAGCCAAACACAGACAAACCCCCCAAATAACAGCGGTACAATACGGCGAGTTGGTGTAACTTGGCACTCGGGTCATCTGGAGAGACATGTCTTACACAAACATGACACGGGGAGAGTACAGTGGTGACTTTGCTTAAATAACAAGCAACCCACAGAGTGATCCAACTGAAACAGCGTGATCTCACGTAAAAGAGCTCAGTTTCAAACATCTCGCCTTCTTTGCAGCTAATGTCAAAAGTTTTAACCGAAAGAAATACTTGGTTTCATTTAAATGTTGCAGCAAGAGAAGCGCACATATGGGAAGTGCGGTTTGGTTGGGAAACTATAAAAGGCTAAAACACAATCCAGGAACTAACAAAAGTTCAAAAATAAAAATAGCTCAATTTCAAAGCAGTTATTTGCAGTACAATGAAAGTGGTGGGGGTTTGAGACTGTCAAACCACAAAAAAAGGACCAAAAAGCACTTTAAAAATATCAATGACAAACACAAAACGGTTAAACAACTAGGGAAAAAAACAAGCTATTAAACATTAAAATAAAAGAGCTGATAAATAGAAATATATTTAAAATTCTCTAAATATTAGAAATAATCTAGTTTAAAAGTAGTGTTTAAAGGTATTGTCTGAAATCTAGAGTTAATATCCTCTCAGTTTAAGCCACAATATGGCTTTCATATTTTCAACCTGGTGCTATATCTCATTTCATTCCTTAGCGGGGAAGATAAGAGATCAAACAGAAAACAACACATTCTTTTCTCGGAAGGATACTTACAGACAAAGCCAAGCACACCATAAACATACTATGCTCCCAATAATTTCAATACAGCATTTTATTGAAGCTATCATTCACATCATATGACTTCAGACAGAGAAAAACAGCACACTGATGAACACATCTCAAACCCACGGGAGGACATGCAAGAACAATGACTGATGGATAGATACTGGACTGAGTAAAAATAGAGATGGATGGAAGTGTAAAGAGATGTGTGTGACTGACAGACAGTGCTGAAAGGGGACAGAAAGACATGGGCTGATATATATTGAAGGACATGCTATGAGTTATTACAGCTGTTTATTGAGCGATCTCTCTCTTTTTCTTCTTGGCATGACTTCAGAGAGCTGAGAAGGAGGGGGAAACGGGATACCTCCTACTACTTTCTGGCCCACTTGACCGGCGGCCGAGTGAAAGCCATACATCCCTTCAGCTCATTACAGCCACAGACCTGAAGCATCTGACATGTAACACATCTTGCTTGTTTAAGACAGAGACTACAAAAAGAAATCTACCAGTGAGTGAGCATTCTTTTTTTCATCCATGTTGCAAATGTATTTAATGTGAAAAATTTGTGCAAAATTGGAAAGCAAATGGAAGTTGTAGCCTCTAGGGAAACCACAGTGGCTCTTCTATAAAATATAATAAACAAACAAAATGTTATGACATGCATCTTTTTCTAGTATAGCAAATGCCTTTTGACTTTAACTTTTGACAGGTTATAATTATTTTATATACTTTTTAATACCAAAATGAAATATCTTGAATCTATTTGAATCACACTCATGCCATTCCCAACCCATGTGGCTCACTTTCTTCTGAAATATATCTGAAATATCAAACAAAATATTTAATGAATGTGTGACTGAATGATGAATGGAATTGTTCGGCTGCTTCTTTAGTGCAAATGTTGCATTCCTGCCACCTCTGAACTGAAAAGTGCTGGATTGCCGACAACAGAATAGCTAATAGTGGTCATCATAATTAAAGTAATGATTACATTTTGGGTTGTGTTTCAGACACAAGCAAGGTTATAATAGTTTGGGATTTTTCATTCGTTTTGACTTTTTGTTTTTTTTAATTCAGTTAATTTTAATTAATTTTTAGAGGCAGATTTGCTAGTTTTTATTAGTTTTTTTATTTTGAAATTGCTTAGTTTAAGATAAGTTGTTATTAGTTACAGTGTTAGTTTTTGTTTTTTGTTTTTTAAATGAGGATATTTGTCAGGTGCATAAATCAAAATCCCCAGAATATGTATTGTACTGGATTAAAATCCTGATTTATAACCAAGCCGTTGTCTGATGAAGTCAAATACACATAAGATTTTATTTCAGTTAACGAAAATGCTTTTTAAATTTTAGTTGTAGGTTTTTCGTTAGTTTTCATTAATTATAATAACCTTGGACACAAGCAGTATTGCTTTAATCATTGATGTGAGTTATGATGCACACTGCCACTGTACTTGATGTAGATATTCATTAAATTATACCTCATTTGTGTGTCATATGGTTTTCAAATGAGATGACCGTGAATCAAAGACATAGTCAATAGTCAATTTTAACTGAACTATCCCTTTAAATCCTCCTGTTTTTCTGATAATCACATCTTGACCATGCTGTCAAAATAGCTTACAGCTTGATAAAGCATAACAGATTCACTGCATTCACTCACTGCCAAGCATTGCTCAAAAATCACCAATGGATGTCCATTTAGGCAAAAACAGCAAATAACATAACACAGACACGTATTATGAAACATTCCAGATGCATTCTCTCCATAGTGATTTTTTTATATGATGAACTTTCAAGTGGCTGGCAGTAACCCCAAAGGTCACTGTGACCTGCATCTACTGCAACGTTACACCTTAGTACAAGCTGTCGATGAGCGCAATATGGCGCTTTCGTATTGGCAAACATCACTTGTACATATTTCCTTCCTTTGAGTAATGGATCAGCATGACATCATCAGAGCGCTCCTCCAGATCTGTGAAGTACGCGGCACTCTCCAGATGTCCATTAAAAGGGATCTGCAGTATAATGGGATGCCTGTAAAACATCATATACATGTCAAGATCACTGAGCGCTCTAATTATTTCTTCATGCAAGGAAGCTGGGCTCCATACCGGTACGAGCCTCCCGCCAGGACGCTATCATCAGGAAATGTCCAGCAAGAGTCAAAAAGTCTCCGGTGGAAAGAAGCAGCTGACACGGACTGGTCATGTTTCGCGTTTTTATCAGATGCAGACTTGTATTCTAGTAGTCGACCGCAATTTATGTCAGGTATGGTGTAAAGGCCGGAGTTTTGGATGTAAATATTGGGCTTGGAAGAATTTTGAAAGGTGTTGGTTTCTAAAATAACACAGCTTCGAGCTTTTCATCTCTGGCCTTGGCGGTGATGGGGAGGGGTAGCAGCAGGTACTTTAGGCTGGGGTAAGGTGCAGATTTTTGGCAGAAGATCACAGAAGGGCCAATTCAGCATAAAGAGGACTAATGACACCAGGAGGACCAGTGCGGAGGGACTATAGAGTACGGTTTCCCCGTTTTCTCTCATGTCTCCATAACTGTGAGTGTTTGTCTTTCATCTGGCCTTCGCAGCTGGAGGTGATTAAGCCATCAAACATGTACGGAGAAAAGTGATAGATTGGGGATCTCAGAGAGGAGAAGCAGAGACAGAGGGGTTAATGGCTGCAAGAGGAGTTATGGGCTCAAAATGGACTCGGGGTAATAATAACTTGATGTGCTTTCAGAGAATGTGACATTTAAATGAATGTTTGAAAATGCATTTGAATAAACACTGATCTGCTGACAATGTCTGCACAGTTTAGTCAAGAGATCAAATTAGATTCAAAAATGAAAATTCTGTCAGACAGTAATTATTCTCCCTCATGATGTTCCAAACCCAAAGGCAGTGTTGTTCCCCATAAAACAGAAAAAGAATCTTTAAGCTCTTTCCATTCCACGATTTTATAATAAATTCACAACGATCTGAACAGAAGTCCATACGACTCATGTACTATATCCTTTTCAAAAAAATATTACATATAATATAAAAAATATTTTCGATAGATTTTTCAAAAATACATGTTTTAATTGTGCATTACAATAAATCTCGATCAATCTGCAGTTGAGTTAATTTAATCAGGTTGAAGAATAACACTATAAAAACATGATAACGGTCCCCGGAGGCCCCCCAAAGGAAGGTGCGAAAAGGGGTGGAGGAGGGATGCACAAAAGACGAGATGCGGAGTAGAGGAAACGGGGTTTATTTATAGTAGGTAGGAGGAATTCGATTGGACAGGTGTAACGAGGAGCTTGATTAGGTAATGCAGTGCCGGCCATTAACGATTCGTCCAGCGCTTCCTCCCGAAACTTTGCAAAACGTCACTTATATATATTTTACATAGTCTATACATATATATATCTACTGGTATAAGATGTTTTTAAGAGCTGGCTGTGTTTACTCTTGACCTCTCTAAGGTCTATTGAAGCTCAGAGTGAGCAGGAAGCCAACCCCTATCAAAACTAAGACTCGTGCCACCTCTGACAAATCTTCCCCGTGAGAATTAAAACACCAAGCACTTCCAGTGGTCATTTTAACAGGAACAATAAACATGCCAAAAGCACCTCTGGAAATGTACGCCGGGTGACCCTTTGCACTGACCCCATCACGCCTTGCGCATCAGAAGAAGCTCTGTGTTGGAGTCCCAATCACTGTCAGTTCAATGGCCCTACCGGTTATTTTTGAAATGCCACATAAGAGACACGGCTCTTTTACGTTTTCACACAAGCATGACGCCTATGTTTTTGTTAAAAAAGACAGGAAAGGAAATGGCAAAATCATATGAGATGGTGATTATACTGAAACAACAACCTGCTAAGAGCATGTGGATATTGATGTTATAATAAAAGAAAATATAATAAATAAATAAAAAAAATTTAATTAAACAAGTGTGGATTTAATTAATTAATTCTTTTCTTTTGTTTTGTTTTTTTGACTGCACTCATTTGAAGAAAAAAAAAAAAAAGAGGACCAAATTGCTTTTTTTTTTTTTTGCCATATCATTAAACAATGTTGCCTTTGAAGCTTTAAACCAAATCCACTCCTCAGAAACTTGAATGAACCCAGATGAATTGCACTGATAGATTAGTGGGATGCTGAAGGGATGTCAGCAAAGATGGAATAATGCGAACCATGCTCTCTAAGGGATCTAACGGTACTGATGTGGCTTATGGCACCACTCTGCTGGTCAATAACTCCCTCGGAGGACTGCGAGCACAAACACAACACGCACACGGTAGCAAATTCCACCCACAGCCCTGCCGCCTGGCACCCGTGTCGGATGGGTTGTTGAGAGGCCAGCTGCAGAGAACAGCAGGGTTTTTCCGACGGATTGCGGCCTTCACATGCCTTCCTTAAAAAAAGTCAGGGAGCACAGCTTTTATACAGCTCAAATGTAGTACGGTCAGTGCTTTAAAGTATGAAAGTGGTAAAATTGTCTGTGGCTTACATGAAAATACATGGAATGTAAGTGGACTTGACATTACGTACACATCATTTGACTACTAGATATATAGCTTTCAGTTAAATGTCATTTTAGATGCCGGTCAGTAGGAGTCACTGGCCACATCACTCATAAATGTCCTCAAGGCACGAGCTAATAGCCGTTTCTCCTGAACTCAATCTGGCCTGGTACAGCACAGCAGAGGAAGCCAGATCAGGTTGTCTACTTTCTATTTTCCTTTCAAAGTAAGCTGGAAGTGGCTACTGACAGTGTAATAATTAGCATATTGCTAGCCTGGGGATACTAGATTTGCATCTAATGGAAAATTTTCCCAAAACACAGCAATATGAAAATTTGACATTTTTATTAGGAGAACCAAATATATTTCCTTTGTCAGTTGTTTTTCTCCCAATAAAACCAACCCCTTTGGTGTAGATTTTGGCAAGACTACAAAGTTTACATTGTTTTCTACTTTTCAAAAAAGGGAAATGTATATATAATTAAAAATTATATTATAAATATATATGTCAACTGAATAAAAAAATTATTTATGAAAATAAATGTTTTTGTTTACATAATATATGCACTGTGTATATTTATTATGTATATATAAACACACACACACAGCATATATTCAAAATATTTACATGTAGATAAGAATAATAAGATAATAAATATAAATGTATTTAATATATAAACATAACACTTTCTTAAATATATATATATATATATATGTATATAAATAATAAATATATATATGCTATGTAAACAAGAATTATACCTATGTTTATTTTACCATAAATACATACATATGGATCAAAGTGGAAATTATTTGAAACATTACTCATTTCATTTGTTTCCATTATGCCATTCCGTTATCAGCTTATATACATTATATACAGTGTACTACATCTGCTTCTGAGTATGTTTTGGAGTTATAGCAATCATAATTGTGTTCTCCTCCTAAAGACACATGAATTCTGGGTTGCTGTCATGGCCAGATGTTTTTGATTTGTTCATGGTTGTTTCCAATTTGTAAATCAACTTTCAAAGCATATATTTATGAGAAAACAAACAAAATCAACAATGCCCACAAAAATTAGGCTCATTCCTCTGTGGTATGGGTCTTATTTATCGAAAAACAGCTATTGAGAGTTTAAAGGAAAAGTAATTCAGACTTATAAACATGCCAAGAAATAGTGTTGGGAGTAACGCGTTACAAAAGTAATACATTACAGTAATACATTACTTTTTGTTGTAATGCAGTAGTGTAAGGCTAGCCTGGCTTCCGCTACTTTAAAGCTCATAGGAGCTTAGTCTGGCCAAGCTGCCTTACTTAACCTGTGTCCATCAGATGCCTCTGTATACTACTGGACGAATCTACAACCAATTTGACCACCTGAAGCCACCATAATCAATTGTAGCTAGCTTCATTAAAGCAGTAGGAAAATGTCTTTACTTTACTAGTAATATTGTAATGTAAGGAATTACTTTTAAATAACAGTAACTAGTAATATATAATATTTTACAGTTTGGAAGTACCTTGCACAACACTGCAGAGAAAGGTATGAATTTAAATGTACTTCCATTTCCATCCTTCTATAAATTAATGTTTTCACTTTACAGCTGTCAACAAACATGTAATTCAAACTAACCAAAAACTACAAATTTTAAACTATGGTGTATAATTTGACTCAAAAAGTGTGATGAGACCAGACCACAACACCATATCAACACACTTAAGATGTTACACGCTAAACACCCTGAAAACCTCACAGACAATCTTAGAATTGGGTTTCCAAGTTACATGCACAAATCAAATTTTCTAGATAGTTTTTCATATCTTTTAAATACCTTTGTGCCACTTTATTGGTAGAAATAGGGAGAGAGGAGACATTAAAACATGAAAAGACAAGCTCCAGCTTATATGCGTGGCTCAAAATATTTCTATTCACATCTGACCTCATCAACTTCTATAGAAATGTTCCCTGAGCAGAATATTCCATGATTCCATTGTTTGTACAGTACATGACACTCTGAAACAAGAAGTTTCTGAAATGGGATGCAGTAAACTCTTGCTTTCTCTCTGTGGCTTCAGGCACTTCATGGTCCAGATACATATGACAATGGAAAGGTGCTTTACTGTTGCACAGGGACCTGGAGACCACTTCACAAACACGCTCTTTAATTTCAGCAGGCTTTAATCACAGTCTCTGCTGGAGAGAAAAGAACTCGCTTGCCTCAAGTTCATCACAAACTGGCACACTGAGTTCAGCTTGCTGCATAGTATGGGAATGAAAACTGCTGTTTACACCACAATTCTGTTGAAAATCCCATTTGGTTTTGGTTTCTTTCTTCTGTGAAGATTTATCTTCACACTCACACACACAAAATGTCTTGTGGGTTTTCATACAATGGAGTCCAGCATTATTTAAGACCTCGTTGACTTTGATAACATGGACAAAAACATCTTTATGAATATATTCTTTTGGGTTTCACAAACAAAAGAGTTAGTTAACATTGCATGAGAAGTCATAGTTTCCAGTAAATAAGATGAGCATAAATCCAAATGGAGTGCCAGCTGTTAAACAAATGGTTGGTTTTGATCCAAATGATAAAATACTGTATATTTAATATGTTCAATATTTCAAATACACTAAATATATATTAAGGTTATCATTAGTAACTTAAACTATGAAAAACATTTTGTTTAATTTCTAAAATGTAAATATTAGATGAAAAATAAAAAATGAGAAATGTTCCCTAGCTAATTTATTTTGAGTTGAAGCACAAAAATGTATAAAAGTTAAATATATAAATAAAAAAGTAAATTACTGAAAAGACACATTAATAATATTATTATTAATAATAACAAAACTACTAAAATTAAATAAAGTAAAATGAAAACCTAAAATATTAAAAGCTAAAATCTAACAAATAAAATAATTGATAAAACTATATAGAATTAAACAATTACCTTTTCTTTAGATAACATCATATTACCTATTTTCTGCAAGATTCATATAACACCTAACATTTCTGGTACACTTTAAAGTGTTCTATTATGCCATTTTTAAGGATCCTAATATTGTCCTAATATTGAGTCTCCTACAATAGGTTAACATACATGCAAGGTCAAACAACGTTTTCGCTTTCTCAAAATATTAATTTAATATCACCTCAACATTTCATCTGAAGCAATTCTAAGATTCAGTTTCTCTAAACCCCTCTTTTCAGTGAGCCTACTCTGCTCTGATTGGTCAGATAGCCTAGTCTGTCAGCATGTGTCGGAAACGATATTCCCATTGCCACAGTTTCCTTTTTTGAAATAAACATCTATTATTTATCATACTGTGATTCAGTGGAGTCAGCCGGTCCAGATAAACTAGGTACGGAGTCATCTTTCAGGAGCAAGCGTTTTTTGAATCCCACATTGAACTCCCCAAGATTAGAAAAGCAATCGTCAGTAAAATGACATGTTCGGGGGAGAGTCAAGTTGTTTACGGCTGGCCAACGTAGAATATAGCTGTTATGCAAATATAGATGTTATGCAAATGTGTTATCCTGTGATGAGTAGCCACCATAAAAACGGGATTTGAATGACTAACAATTAATTTACACAGTTTGGAAAATATTCTGTCTTATGGAAGACAATATCCATATTTATTGTGCACTTTCAGCTTTACAACTTTGCAGATCGATTGCTTTTAGTGCTGTCAAACGATTAATCACGTCACAAATAAACGTTTTTGTTTACATAATATGTATGTTTACTGTATATTAGGGCTGTAACGATACACTGAAACCCAGGATTCGGTTTTTGACCCTTGATTCGGTTCGTATCACGATTTTTTTTTTTAAGATTTTTAAAACAATTTGCGCCCGGCGAATCTATACCAATAATGATGCTGGCGTGCACGGTAAATAACAGACGCCAGAGGAAAACAGATCTACACGCAAAGAAACGGGAGCCGCGAGCTCATTTCAAAACTGCGCGTGCGGGATATGTCATCTGCGCGCAATTCAAGCACTAGCGCATGAAATGTCATCTGCGTGCAATTCAAGGTAGTCACGGGGTGTGTGGCGATGCACCCTTATCACACCGCAACACAGGATCGTGGATCTGAGTGTCGCGATTTCGGTTTTATATCGTGTATCGTTACAGCCCTACTATATATATGTATAATATATATAAATACACACACATATTAAATACAAAATATTCACATGTATATATTTATATTAATATTATTTACAATAACAAATATTTTAATATATAAGCATAACATTTTATATATATATATACACAATAAATATACACAGTACACACATATAATATATAAAAAACAATTTTTATTTTGGACATGATTAATCATGATTATCACTATTTGCATTCACATATTTCTCCATTACACATTGCATGAAAGGCAATATTCAAAATGCTATGAAAGGGCCACTTTAAGCAAAGTTATCATTACCCATTCCGAGTTTCTTTTATCCTGCCTGTCCATAATTTTCGTCCACATCTTTTAATCTCAAAAACAATATATGTGTAATTATGGTGCAGAACGACCCCTAAACAAGTTAAGATCTGAACCAGCAACATTTGTCACAGAGGGCCGTTATTGTGTGTGGCGGGCCGGATGCTATCATTTTAAAATAACTGTTTAGCTCACACAGTTAATATCAGCTCTCTGGAGTCGTCCCTATAAACACACATGGGCCCGTGCCACTGGCCGATAAACACGGCTCTCTGTGAGGCCCGCTGGGGCTGCTTACTGGCGTGTGCCAAGCCGTGCTACGACGCTCTGGGCCGCAGCCCTCAGACGACTGTTTTTAGAGCAGTGGGACGGTCCCAGCGGAGGTCATTCCTCCTCCGGTTCAAGCCAGGGTCGAGTATAGAAAAACACACAGTTTGGTGAAGGAGACGGCCCAGGCCAGAGTGTGTTTAGATCAATTTCTTCAGTTTCGCTGGCACTTGTTCGCGCAAGTAAACAGACTATTCATTTAGCAGCCTACACATGGTCGCTAGAGGAATAATGACCTCTGTGAAAAATGACGATGAAGTTGCTTTTAAAAGCGACACGAAAAACTGAATCCGTCGGTAGACATCCTGTAATAAAAAAAAATGCGATAAAGATTCACAGTTTCTTACATCTTGGAAAGCATTAATATTTGGCATATTATAAGGTGTGACACGAATCTGGGTGGTGTGGATTATGATAGATGAGGTGACTAATGCACATTTGTGTGTACAAGCCGAGCACAGCTGCAAATACGTTTAAAAATGGAAAAGCTATATAATAATTAAGCTGTCTGCATCAATGCACCCATTTATGAACGTTTGCACACATGTTACACAGTGAAATATTTCACTTAAGCCTAAACACTTGAAATTTACACTATTGTCACTATTGTAAGCACACTTCTTTCATTATATACTGTGTTAATTGCATAATGATATTGTAAAATAAGCTGTACGTAATATATATTACGTAAGTGAGAGGAGACGAATAAATCACTCTCTTGACAAATGAATCCAAAAAACAGAAGGTAGCCTATCAACAACAGTGTAGTTTGATGCATTCTCTCTGACATTTCAGTCATCCGAGTTTCACAGTATTGGCAGACAGAGTTTACAATCTCTGCAACGTGTTAACTTCTGGTTTTTGTTGCCACAATGCTATTTTTCGCACTCATGAAAAGCTCCAAAAGCTCAGAGATAGAGTTTGTGGCTTCAGTATCTGCCAATTATTCCATCCCTTGCTAAAACAAAACAGCCTAAGATGGTTTACCTGTCTTAGATGGTCTCTCAGTCTAGTCTTGTTTTAAAGGAGTCTTTTAAACTGACCAACCAGCTAGAAAACTGTTTTCCAGATCTAGAGACCACCTAGACCAACTTGAACCAGCCAAGATCAGCAAAACTCTTGAAGATGCACTCAATGGTTGAAGATGTCAACATCACTGCTGAGTAAAACAAATTTTTGTAGTGCTGCGGTAACACACACACACACACACACACACAACTCTGTGCTTTGTTATACAGAACCAGTGTTCTAGTCCAGCTGCTTCAGGCAGATCCCAGCGAGAAAACAAAAAGAAATGGTGTGTTTTCTCACGAAACAACAGCTGGTGCCCAGATAGAACTGCTATTTCCAGCCACTGCACTTCAGATCTGAAATATTTAACATCTTTTGCACAACCTTTGACTCTTCCTGCAAACTTTACACTATGTTTATATCAGCGTATGCATGTGTGTGTATATATATCTTACCCTACAAAAATACAAAAGCAATGCAGGAGACTTGAAATCCTGGAAAACCTGGAAATGCTTTTCTTTGTTATGGTTTTTTCCTTGTGGGGGATTTCAATCATTGTAACATTGTAGACAGCTCTTTCTTAAAGAGATAGGTCATCCAAAAATGAAAAATTATACTGTATAATGACTTACCCCTATGTTGTTCTAATCCTGACTGTCTCTATTCTATCGAACACACAACAAGATATCATTTATTTCATAAATGTTGGGCTACAAAACAACAATGACTTTTATTGTATGAACAAGGAATTAATTACACAATTTTTTCAAAACAGTTTTTGTGTGTTATATAAAAGCTTTACCTGATAATTAACTTTATGATCAGGGTTATTATAGTTAGCTAAAATTAAGACCATGAAAAACACCTTTGTTACCTGAAATAAATATCAGCTGAAATAAGAAATGTTTTAAATATACATATTTTATTTCAGCTATTTATTTTTAAATTTCCCTTTAAATTTAACTTAGTGTCCAAAATAGTTAAAATAAAAGGTAATTAAACCTATACAGACACATTTTAAAAAAGCTATAAACATAAACTACAAAAAAATAAATAAAAATCTAACATCCCAGTGATACCAACAAAAAATGGTCTGGAATTATTTTGGATGTTCGAAACCTTGTAGTACTGTTTTCATGCATGTCGTTTTGTTATTGGCCTTTGGATGCACTTCATCCTAGATCAACTAGACTAGCCTAACAAACACTCCACATCACTTGACTCACCCCCTGTTAATTTACGGTACAGTTCTAGTTGAGTCACTGATATGATGCACTTCTTGAAGCATCTTAAAAACAATCTCTCCTGTCCTGGTCCAGACTCACATAAAACATCCTCAAATCTTCAGCATCCTCCCTTTCCATCACGTTATCACTCTGTGGGGATTTAAAATTTACTTTAGATAAAATTATCATCTACTTATATTTTACATTTAAACACTTAAAGATTTTTGTTTCTGTCTAATGGTTTCTGTCTGTGTATGGATGATATAACATGAGTGCTTTTCTTCCATCGTTAGTGAAGACTATCCTAAGGATCGACTCGCTTCTGATGTATAAGCCTGCTTATATTCAAATAAACAGATCTGATTCTGATTCATGATTCTTGTGAATATGGAATTTGTACATACAAACTATCTGCTAGTCTTTCAAACAGCAAAGCCAAATGCACTTAACCTGAGGGTCAGCCATGAGTACATGATGGCAATAAATACTTTTGAGTTAAACTGTAAAAGGATATGACCGTTATTATAGGTCTGTGTCTGCAATATCCAGAAGATGTCTAAAAGATGGTTTAAGCAGCTGTGAAAACAATTAAAATGTCATCCTGATTTTATTTTTATGTGGTTTAAAGAAATACTTCACCCAAAAGTGAAAATTTCCTCATAATCAGGCCATCCAAGATGTAGATGAGTTTGTTGTATTTGTTTAGTAGCTACACACAACTTATGGATTACTGTGATGTTTTTAAATCAGCTGTTTGAACTCTCATTCTGACGGCACCCATTCACTGTAGGTAAGTGATGCTAACATTATGAACTATGTCCTCTGCGGTTCAGAGCTGCTTGCAGTGAGAGATGTAACAAACCTTCAGCAAAAATGTGTTAATAAGAAGTCTGCATGCTCTGCATCATTTATCAGATTGCTTAATGGTACGTGGGGCGATAACATATGATAAACAAACTGAGGCACAACAGGGCGTCCACACACTCTGATGCATCACAGATCCAATGATATAACGTTTTATCTGATCACACACTACCAGAGAATGTCGGACACAAGCGAGGATCGTGACCCATTATCTACAGAAAAAAATATTTAGGGTTCATACAGTACGTGCAGCCAGGAAAGTAGGAGCGATCTGTAAATTATCAGATTGGCTCATGAATATTAATTTGGTAACATAGCATTCACATTATCTCTGTGTATATAAACCAATACAAATCACAATCTCACCTAAGGCTTTTAAAAACACATAAATATAATGTGTGACTGTGGTTTTGACAATTATTATTTTAAAGAGATAAGGCATGTCAGGGAACTGAATAATGAACCCATTTAATGAAATAAAACAATTTAGCTGTCCCGCTGCAAAGGCTAAGTGCTCGGTTATGTTTTATATTCTAGTTTATGTTCTAATCTAATCAGTCGTGGGTGTGACTGCCATGTGAGGTCTGGGATCAGAGGTCAGCTAAACGGCCACCTGCCCCCTTTGACCTTTAACCCCAACACTATCCATTCTGTCTTTTATGTGCGGCCGAAGCAAGTACCACATGGTGGGTGTCTGTATCTACCTGCAATGAGAGAGGATAGCTGAGATGTCCAGATCAGTTTCAACAAAGAAAGGTAATGCAAGAACCGGAAAATAGCACAACTAACATTTTCTTGAATTATAGATCCTTGGGATATGACTTTTTTGAAAACAATAACATTTAAAACTTTGAGGTCAATGTTGGATATATTTGATCAAAAAGTAAAAAATGTGATTACATTTTAATTCAATAAGTGTTCCATTTCAATATTTTTGTATAGATGTTTATTTACATTTATTTTTGTGATAGCGAAGCTGAATTCTCAAAAACCGTTAGTCTTCAGTGTCCCCAGATCCTTAAAACAAATATATAATATGCTAATTTGATGCTTAAGAAATATTTGTATTATAATCAATGTTGAAAACAGTTGTACTGCTTAATATTTTTAAGGAAACTATTATATATTTCTTTAAGGATTCTTTGATTAACAGGAAGTTCAAAATACATATTCTTTTTAAGAAAATAAACAAAAACTTAATAAAAAGAATTTATTAAAAAATATTACAGAACCTACACTTTTAAATTGGTAGTGAATCCTAAACCCAATGGTGATGGTAGTGAAATTCAGCAAATCAAATGGTTTTTGATGGTACTTTTCCAAGTATATGCAATTTATCCTTCCTCTAAATAAACCAAATGATCTTTCTCTTCGACTGAAGCCATTATTAAAGGAGAACTTCAGCAATGGAAAGTTTTCAGTGAGCACAAATATAATTTTGCAGCTTTAATATGAGACGGTACTGTTTAAAGCCTAATCCTATAGTAGAACCTTCAGAATGAATTCACAATCCTTGAGGATTGTCTGAACCACACAACCCCATCCCGGGCTGGGATCAGATTCAACTGTTACTTTGCCATTTTTCAGAAGTGGCTTTTTCATCTAAAAAAATGTCTTTCTCACTGACCCTGGTGTTTCTCATAAATAAGAGTCTCTATCACAGCCTGCTCTATTGTTATGAGTGATTCATCCCTCCAATGACTTTAGATGGTAAGGTTTAGAGTTAAGACATCAGAGTATATATTGTTATCTCCAAGAAAACATGCAGCACCTTCCATCCCAGCTTATACACATGTTCAAACTCTTGCTGACAGCCGGCTTGCAGCTCTCCAGAGACTTGACCCGTAACTTGACTCAGTGGCCTCTTCCACTTCTATTTAATTGAGTCGAGATGCAATAATGAGAACATGTCCATGAGGTTCACGCTGACGAACACCACACTAAATACCTTGTCTTTGTTTCATAGAAGCTTAATACAGGAGTAGAATGCTGAATCATAAGAAATCTAGGAAGTTTTATACAAACCCTAAAGATCAAACAAAACAGAAAAACCCAATAATGAGACATATTTCCAAATAAAATGAAATAATCAGTGAAAATTATCCACTGATGAACCACTTGGATCATTAGGCTAAGACATAGTTATTGGGTAATATTAGTTCTCCTCGCCCTAATGGACTTGGTTACATCCACCAAAAATGGTTTTAGAAAAAGTTATTACATTTTGAAGTGAGATTATAAAATAAGCACTGTTTATTTCATATACAATAAGACTGAATGCATTATATATATAAAATAAGAATAAGTTCAATTGTTTATGTTTAAGTTACCTTTCAGATGTATTTTGGTATTTGGCCTACTTCATTCTTCTAGTTTCTAAGATAACAAAAAAAACTACAAAAAAGCAAAAAAAAAAAAAGAAAACATTTAAATACCTATGTATTTCACATGAAAAAAAAAACAATTAATGAAATTAATTAATAACTTTTAAATTAAAATACATTTTATTACAAACTATTTATTCTATTTTTCCCGACCTTTCGGGTTCATATGGTTCAGCTAAGCCCACATTCCTCCAAGATCATCCTTTTCTCTTCCTCTTTTCCTTTAATCTTGACTTCCATCATTCTGTTCTCAAGTTACGCAATACTGTGAATTGCATTTTAATACTTCAAGCACAAGCATGAATGTGCATAACAGAGAACGCAGAGATCTCAAGACAGGAAGATTTATGCCATCTGTAATACACCTCTATATGGACATCCACGTGAGGCAACATATGGTCTTCATATCAGTAGCAGTAAACAGGCTAGATTTCTAAAGCACCTGTAACATGAAAGGCGCCCGTATCCGTGCGTGTTTTGTTCTGGCTTTGTAGGGGCAGCTTCTGAAGCCTCTTTCCGATGCAGGCCTTTCGGTATAAAACTGTCAATATGCTTCCTCAGCCGGATGCAGCCTTGCTAGAAAAATATTGAGAGGTATACTGACCCCAAATATATATATATAAAATTTTTCATGAATGAAAAAGCTATTTTCTTTCATTTACAAATAAAAAATAACTATTTATTTATTTATTTTCTATTTTTTAACAATGTATAAACATGTTTCTCTTGAGTAGATCAGCAAACAGTAGAAACAGAAGAAAGTACTAAAGGAATAGGTTTTCAGCTTCCAGTTGGCATTGCAGAAATTACAGGTCTTACGGGAAGATTTGAGCGTGTTGGACTGAAATGTAGTGAAGCTTTGCAACACTTTAGAGAAATTATGGTTTTTCTATTTTTCCGGCTTACAGGGGAAATCTGCTGATGGGGCAAAGAGAAGCCACTAGTCGCAGACACTAAACCACATTAAAACTCGAGTACATGACCCCAAATTACAGAGAGCCAATATTAGGTCGCCGTTAACTTTAATAATTTAGCAGTAATTGCAAATCTACAGCACTGAATTTTCCAAAAAAGTAAAGAAGCACCATTTAACATTGACTACTGCACTCACTGCACTGTATTTAATTGCCATGTTGGCGGTACTAATCATCATAGGTCACTAACCGCTACCTATAAAAACATTAGATCAGTGAACTTGGGAGGTCCCGGTCTGTCTCTAATAACAAGAGACGATGCATCATTATTTTCTTTTTCTGTACTGAAATAACATGTTATGAATAATATAATTTGGGTTTAGTTTATTAAATCCAAAGCATCACTAATTCTATTCGCTTCTTTAAATAAATATATATATACGAACATGCATTAACACACATAATAAAAAGTGGGTAAAACAGGAGAAAAAATGTAACTATACAAACTTTTTATTATTAAAATGTTTTGTACTGAATGAAATATGTGCATAAACACTCTAAAACCTTTAAAAATCAATCAATTAATTAATTAATGAATACTTCTTTTGCCTGATGTCGTTACAATGCATTTTTTTTTTTTTTTAAACATGCAATTATGTAATAGATTTTTGCCAAAAGAAGGTTTCTTTCAGTTCACTAAGGCTGACTTTGGAACAGCATACTTGCATACTATTCTTACAACTACTGCCATATGAGGATAAGGTAATATAAAAGATATGGCAGATACTAACTTTATATCAAAATTCCTTCTATTTATTTTAAACTGCTCCCTGGAAGCATAAGATACTCTTATTGTCACATTTGAATTTTTAAATGAAAAGTAGAGGTCTGCAATTATTCTGGCATCTATAAGTACTGTAATTTAGAAAAAGTTCCTAAAACACAAACACATGGGACTAATGTCCTTATAAAAAGCAGAATTGGGGCTAATGAGGGATTTGAACATGCATCTTGTAAGTGCTCAGGACAGGCAAGCGTTAAGTGGAAAAGCTAAACTCACCCAAAGAACAAGTGCATTGTGCTCGTGAGCGACAGAAAAAGAGGGATGAAGAAAAAATGAAGGGAGGGACGGATTAACGATGAATCATGGGATCTAGCACACTTTGCCTCACCAGTAAAACCTAAGCTCATTTGATGGGTTAAAGACTCAGGTCTCACATGATAGCCAATGTGCTTTGAAAAAAAAAAAAAAAAACAGCAGTAAGTGTGTGAAGGGTATGGAGAAGGAAGGGGTCCGATACTCAAGAGGATTACGTCTCATTTCTGGTATACGGCGAGGGCTAAAAGCAGTCCGACACCACCAGATAAAAGCTGTGAGGAGCTAAAGAGTTGAGAATGGACTTTTATAATACATTAAGACAGAATGGAGGGCCACAGCTGTCTGTTCGCCTGAATTAAAGATGGGTTGAGCTGACATAGAGGCCAAACTTTTGAGCCTTCACTGCTAATCTCTCAGTAACTTCAAAACCGCATTTAAAATCCAACAGGGCTGTTACAGCGAGGTTTTATTTTTCATAATGGCATATGAAGGCGTCAAGTTGCATTTGAACTTGAAATGCATTCAGCTTTTTACCACCTGCAATTATGCATATCCCAAAAACTAGTTCTTTGTTTTTGAAGACATAAACGCCTAATTGGAGCCAGTACGTGTGCGAAAGTACTGTTTGCAGGCATCTGCTGTACTTTTAACAGTGTTTATAACACATTCTGCTTACAGCGCATATGTCCGTTTCTTTATCTTTTAAACCAAACGCAGAGTTTTGTTGTGAGGTGTAAGATGCAAGATTGTGCGTATGTTGTGTGGATGGAATGTTTCTTGCATTTTTTCTCCTCATCAATCATGAACACCGCTGACACTGCACTTTTGTCCATTCACGAGTACATTCACAAAGAGGTCCATCCAAGAAACGCAACATAATGTGAATAGAAACCGCTATGGTAGGGAAATCACTTTAGGTCTGCTTCTTCGCCTTTCTCTTTACAAAGTCACGGAAAAAAGCACTTGTCTTGATTTATTGCTGCTTACAGAGACTATTTCTGACAGCCTATATCTCACGTTTAACTACACACTTTAAGGAGGCTGGACGTATGCGACTGCGCTAGCGAGTCCTCAAACAAAGTGTCTGTACGCAATGGCCAAAAAAACTAAATTCCTTGGACCACACAATATCCACAAATACAGAGTTAACTGTGGTTCTCATAGGAAATAGCGCAGTTTTTATCCGCTCTACTTGTTCCATGTTCGCAGTTCTCTGGTTTTACATGACACATCAACATTTTTTTAACAGCATTAGACTGTTTTCTTGCCTTCTGAAACTGCCTGCATCAGACGTTTAGAGAGAAACACTAGCTATGTTTCCATTTAAAGATTAGAATTTAACCATTGCCTGAATAAAGCACAGTTTCCATTTAACAAGAGAACAAAATCGTCACTTCCTAATAAACAGGCTCTAAATATATCTAAGAAAACTCAGAGAAGTTACTGAATATATATATGCATCTTAGAGAAAGCAGACGTAACAAAATAAACACAATTTATTCAGTAAATGTGTTTCCATCATAGTTTATGTGCATTGTTTCTTATCCTACTCAGTTTTTATGCGCATTTTCAGAATTCATGCAATAATTCTACATTATCAGAGATCATTCCTGCTTAGTTTTTGCAATCTGTCTTGAGCAATCGACAAAATGCTTTTTCTTGTTTTCAAAAGCTGTGCTGTGTTGTTCAAGATCAAACTCCTTATTAAACAGGCTTTTGAGAAGCAGATGAAATTACAAACTGGCAAAGAGCGCTTGGTACAGCGGTCAGTGAAAACCAACAAGAGATTTGGCAAGAGTGTGTCGGTGACAAACGAAAAGAGTTGCAGGTACGCTAATAAAAGTCTGTGTGGATATGTTATGACAGGCCAGATATATCTACTGGGAAACAAACGCAATACAAATGATGCAAAACATGTCATAACATCTCAAGAATATGAATTAACTGCAATTTATTGAGACCCTTGAACCTGAATTACAGTATGAGCGACTGCAACCTGAATATGGTACAAATTAGATATTAAATAGCCCATACAAATGATAAATGAGTATTTACATCAACTCCTACACGTTTCTCAATCTGTATGGTATGTATTGAAAGTGCATGAGGTAATCTTTACAAACAAAACCACGGTAAACCTAGCACAACCTTTCGTGAACTATCAAACCAAGTATAAACAACTTCCTCTGTGAAGACAACATGACCTCTCGCAACCTTCCGTACAGGAATGTGACTAATGTTCACTTAACTGTAATCAGTGACGTGCAGAATGAAGATGTATGCCACATTTTGTATTAAGGCCTATGCAAGCATATGCCTTTCATAAAGACTTGGGACAACTCCATGAACACGGTGATCCAAGAGTGGGTTCACTCTGGGTTCAGGGAGTCTTGCACTGTATATAATTCACATGTAAAATAAGGTCAGCGTGAATGGAAATATGGTCCCTGGTGTACTCGAGACACTGTTTGTCTGTACTCCCAAAGATTTGGGAGGTGAAGAGGGAGGTAACTGAAGCCCGGTGCACTTGAAGGGATCAATTTATTTGAAGATAAATTTAGCTTTTAAGTAACTAAATAGTCAAGTTTCTGTGGTACACGTGCATCCATATCCTATAGGGAACAAACTTGAATGTTTTTCTCTGCTACCTAAAGTTCAGTTGTTATATTCAAGAGATAGCTCTGCCAAAAAATGGAATTACTGTCAATATTTACTTCATATTAGGGCTGCACAATTTTGGTTGCGATTATTGCAATTATTAAGGTCAAAATTGCGTTTTGCGATTGCGATACGATATATGGTGGTTTGACTCAACTTGCTTGTTATGAAGGAAAATGCACACACAGATTACTAATTATGCTGAAATCTGTATTTCTCAACTGAGATACAGTATACAGTGCAATCTAGCAACAACAAATTAAAACTAAATTGTACAAAATTAAACAACAGTAACTGTTACACTACTGAATTAAATTACATTCAATTAACATTCAAATAAAATGAAAAAGTCAAAAGTACAGATAAATAAAACAAATACCCTTTTTTATATTTTTAGATGTTGTCCCAAAACATTTTAGCAGGATGTAACATATTCGTAGTATATTTCTTTTGCTATCTCTTGTCCAGTGTGCCAATCATTTTCTCAAATCCCTCTTTAGTAAAAGTGCGTTCACACCTGAGGTGACTTGGGCGAATATATCTTGTTATTCGCGTGTAGTTGGACGCTTGAACATGTCGAGTTTACACCGGTTGGTGGGTGCAAGCAGCGCATATTTTTTCTGGCGCCCATGTTAACGGATGAGAGCTTTCACGCAGGGGCGGCGCAACAGCGCGTAGCAGGTGCAGAGAAATGACATAAATCAAAGCACATGGCACACAGTGTTCGGAGATGAATGCTGGAAAATAAGACAGAAAGATGCTTGTCAACAGGCTGCTGCAGTACAAGCTGCCAGAATAAAAGCTCAATCGGCGCGCGCTCCTGTTTTGAATACGCGCCGCTTAATTCGCGCTGCAGGATGTCTAATTTCGTCTTTGCATTGACTTAACATGTAAATGACTCGCGCTTACCGCTTCATTCGCGTCTGGTGTGAGCAAGAATGAATGTCTTGTTACGTCCACGAATGCATTTGTTCATTTAATATAATCGCAACATTTGCTGTAATATAATCGCAAAGGCTGGCATCGCGATTGCAATACGATTAATCGTGCAGCTCTACTTTTTAGTGCATTTCTGATCAAATAAATGCAGCCTTGGAGAGCAGAAGGAGCTTATTTTGAACCTAACCTAAATACAATGCTGTCAATATTTACTCGCACAAAATGGATTGACATTAAAGCGGAGTAAATAACGACAAAATGTTCCCTTTAAATTTTAATTTCAGTAATTAGACTTGTTCTAAAGAATAACTAATTCATCCTGCGAATAACATTTCAATGCCTCAACATGTTTAAAATGAAGAGCAGCAGTTTCTTACAATACATGGTATAAAATAGTTTAATACACAATGAGATGAGTTATGCATAATCCTTCATAATGATACATTTGATCCAGTTCTTGTAGCTGGACAACATTCTCAGTTGAGTGGAGTACTAGCCGTTCAACAATTGATTTAAGGCCCACAGGCATGTATTTTTCTAGCTTACAAAGCTGCCTTTATCAACACACTTTAACATAGCCACGCATTTCCATTTTTTCACTCAAACCTTCTATTATTGCCAGTGAAAGCACCCTTTAAGCAATGCAAAACCGCTGGTGAATGAAATTTGTCCATAAGATAGATAATTTAGATGCCAATAGTAACTATGGATTCTTAATTTTAATGCACTGCAGAAACACTTAATGATGCATGTACAGCTTTGTTTCATGATTCCAGGGTTTAAAGACCTATGACATGCTGTCAGTTACCACAGAAAATGCATCCAACTTGCCAGTTTGTAATAAAAAAAATAAATTAAAGAAAATCATGTGATAACGCATGTATAATAGTAGTATATAGGGCACTTCAATAAGAGAAATGTTGAAATACACATGGTTGTGCAATGTAAATACAACGCCGCTCAAAAATTTGTGGTCAGCAAATGTTTTAAAAGAACATTTTATACTGCAATGCATTTATATTGTTTAAAAATGGACCCTTTGTTAATCATCACGTGGATCAGGATCATGTGAAGCTGAAAACTCAAGATTTGATCACAGATTTGATTTTACAATGTATTTAAATAGAAAAGAGCTATTTTAAATTGTACTAGTATTTAACAATATTACTGTTTTTACATTACATTGAATGGTAAAGAGTTAATAAAATGAGAGGCACATTTCTCTGATCTTAATGTTCTGCCCCATACACCTCCATATCAACTACGTTACTGTAAATACATGTCTGATTGTTATTACAAACTGAGGGACAAGTTATTTTTTTTGTGATGACACAGCATGTCATAAAGGATGTCAACAGAATAAATACTTGATTTTCCTTTCAATTCTGTGTGCCAAAAGAATCAGGCTACTGTGCAATTTCAAAACAAGTTATAAACATAATTCAACATATAATGCCACCATCCTTTTCAGACAATCTCTGGCCTGGGCGTGGCAACTAAAAATTAAAATATCCATTTTTTTCTTCAACCGTGTGCACATTTTCACTCATAATTCAATTTGAATTAAAAATAGATATGTATCTCATCTACTGAAGGCATCTTCTCTTTAAACGTCATCAGAATGCTGTCTGAAATCTATTATCTACTTAAACTCATTTTTTATTTGCAATAGCAATAAAATGTCTAACTATCTAACAAAATAGGCACATAAAACTCCCTCACAGTATCTTTGGGTGAAGGAGAGGGCCACAATCCATCAGTAACTCTAAATGGCCCCGTCCCCCATGTTCCCTTTGTGAGCTCTGTATCATCTGCTTGCAGGCGTTGTGCTATGACAGTGACCATGAAAGGGAGCGTAAACGTGGCATACGGTCATATGGTGCAGGTTAGCGTTGTGTTGGGTTACATGTGCTGTAATGCCTCCTGGGCCTGTTCTGTGTACACTTCATCTTTTTCCGCCCATGAGCCGAAGCCATCACCAATCTGTGGCATCCTCCTCTGAGAGCCTCGGGTTTTGTCGCGGGAAAAGAAGCTAAACCTGTGAACGTAACACAGGGCGTCAGCACAATTGGTTTGAATTGTCATGCATGAGTGTATCTATAAATTATGTGTATTTAACAAGATTCTTTTAGAAATATTTGGGATTTTATGGGTTGTGTTTACACTTTTTAGCACATTTCAAGTGTGATTTTCTATTGATAATAATCCACAGTTTATGGTTAAGCTACATTGCACAACGAAATATCATATTTCACACCAAAATCAAAAGACATTTTTTGCATAATTTTTTGCAGTGTTTTTTTTTTATTATTATTAAATAAATTATATATATAATCCGAATGAATATTAAAAAAATGCATAGATTAATTATTAATTTCAACACTGTACCTTAAGAAAATGTGAATACAAATAAAACAATTTTTAATTGTTTTGTAATTTCACAAAAACAATATCACAAAGCAAAAATGTATGCATATTTTTATTAACTAAATGCATTATATTTTAATTATTATTCCTTTGGCATTAAATATAAACATTTTTGCATCATTATTAATGTCATACAAATAGTTTATAGTAGTCATACAAAGTTTGTGTTTATATATATATATATATATATATAGTATATAATATAACCCTAGTACTGCTTTATTTAATTTTTATTGTCAAATAAATATCAAAAGACATATATGTATACACACACAAATAAATAATATATGCACATTTTTGTTCTCTTTTTTACGACGGAGCTTTAGTGCCACCAAAAAAAAAAAAAAAATCTAAAACTACGAGATTAAAGTCGTAATGTTACGAGATTAAAGTCGAAATATTACGAGAATAAAGTCGAAGTACTACGAGA
>JAUMHQ010000075.1:9819016-9835190 GCA_032361165.1 Enteromius paludinosus | reverse complement strand
ACCTACATCTTGGATGCCATGGGGGTAAGTAAATAAACATCAAATTTTCATTTTTGGGTGAACTATCCCTTTAAGGTAACACTTTAGCATAGGGACCAATTCTCTTTGCTTATTTGCATGCCTGTTATAAATTATTATTACAATATCTAAAAAATAAGAACTTCCTAACTACCTATTTATATATATATATATAATATATAAAAAAACGTTTAGATAGCAAACCTATTACTGAAAAACAAAATACAAAAAAACAATATGATTTAGAAATTTGTCATTGTCAAGTAGCCGAACTGAATGAATCACTGTATTTTGCATTTGAGCAAATAAACGGCATTCAAATCAGTCAATTCTACCCAAATCTCTTAATTTGTACAAAAACCAACTACACAGTCAACTCCCATAACCAAAAGTGGCCATGTTGAGCTCCCCAGGCATTTTATACACAGTTTCTGCTTCAGAATCCAAAGAGATTTATCAAAAAAACGGTTGCTATGATCCTCTTATTCAAGGCCGTTGCGAAAACGAGCAAAAACTATGCAAAGTCGTCTGGCACCAAACCAGACTGGAGGAATGATCGTCTTTTGTGTCCACTAAAGCAGTGTGACCAAGTCATTGGAAATGCAGAGAATGGCTTTTGGAGACCAGAGGAAAAAGGCAGAATCTGAGGCATATTCTAAAAAAAAAAAAAAAAAAACTGGACATCTGATCAAGAGAAAAATGCCATATGGTAGTGTGTGTGCAGCTTAATGAGGCATGCAGACATCCACTCCTCCTCAGACCAGGAACCAGGTCCATGCAAAAGCCTGCTGAGCTCTGCTTGTTGATATTCTGGGTTAGCATTCGAAGAAAAACTGAGCTAAGGAGTAAAAGCATAGCAGTGAGATCAATTTAAATTTGCTGGCAACAATTTTTGAAGCAACATGGCAAACACAGATTACATTAAATTCATATAATTCCTAAAGTCCTAAAATATTCATAGAATTTATTTATAAATATATACATTTATAAAAAATGTTTCATAATCCAGATGCATTCTGGATCATCTCAGTGTTCTGCTAAGCGCTATGGGAAAGTGTGGAAAACAAGCTGAAGAATTCCACATACTACTATCAGGTTTTTGGACAGCAGTTGCTGTCAGTATCCTGAAACCTCTTTCTGCTTCTGACTTTCCAACAATTTGGCTGATTTAATGTCTAAAGATGGAGGAAAAGAGACACAGCTGGAGTGCACTTGTCTGATGCTGTGAGTGATCACATCTCTGGCTGCAGTGATATGAGTAATATGCCCCAAATTGTCCCGAACACGAATACACCTCAGAAAAAACTGGCAACGAGGCAAAGACATATAGTGCTGCCCTTGACCAAAGAAAGCCCAGTGAGTCTATTTTTTAAGGCACGGGGGCAATCAAAGACTGTGGAAGATAAATGGAACAATATCAGTGATGTCTTTTCAAGGACAGTGCAGGACTTGTGTTCACTTCCAGCAGAGATTTGCCAAGGCACGACTGAGACAGGAAATGTCTTTGAGGCTACAAAGGAAAACTGATAGACGCACAAGTTGTACTCTGAGTTCTGAAACAGCTAGGCAAATGGCAAAATATTTTGGCTTATATATTCGGACTCCTCTCAAGTTCTTAAAGAGCCTGCGGCGTTGACAGATCTCTCCAAGAGGATTTTGGGGTGGTGAGGTTGTTCTGACACCCTCCTAATGAGCTGTGAAGTCAGATCAGATAAGGAGCTGTGGAGACATACAGCTCCCTGTGAGGAAGGAAGAACATCCTATAAAAGCCAGGGAAACTTCTGCCATGACAGTAGAGGATTGTTGCCGCTCATTTCGCCTCCTTAGAAGACTAAAGGCCTTGAAGATCAAATTTCAGTCAATATTTTTTTTTTACATTTTTAGACATATATTTCATCTGAAATGCTGTTTTCACAATAAGAAAAAACATAATTTAAAAATTTTAATTTCAACCAGTAAATGTAGCTATTGCTTCCTACATTTATCAATGTACTTCATTCAAATATTACGACATGTGAAAAATGCTATAGACGCTTCCATTAAAAATGATGAGCAATGTTGAAAACAAAAGGTTGAATCAAAGTTAATCACTAGATACATAGATTACAGAAACTGATTCACTGATTCACTTAATCTGTTCCATGTAACATTTAAAATTTATGAATAACAATTACTAAAAGAACATTTGTGAATTTAACATAGTTAGTTTTTAGGAAATGCAATAGCCAAACATGAAGCGCATTAAGATCATCGCAATATTCACAATACTGCTTAATTTTATAACGCTAGCAGAATTACAGCTAATTTACCCTTAATATTCAATTTATCTCCAGCCCTACTGTGCATGAGAACGGTACTGTTTTCTGGGGCTCATTATATATCATAGAAAAAGAGCACAAACAAGTACAAAAGATGAGTGTTTCGGAGAAAAAAAAAGTGAATAAAGGCTTTAGAAATAGAATGCCATGCTAACAAGACTATGCTAACAGATGATTGTTCAGGGCCCTCAATGAATCTGAATAGGACAAAGGCCTTTCCTGCCTTATTGTGCTGTGGAGACCTGTGGAGCAACCACACTCCATCTTTTTCACAGCTCTCTCAATTCAAATCATTAAGAAAAGGGAGACTTAACTAAATGTACCAATTATGCAGCTGCCTCACACAGAGTGAAAAACGCTCGTCGTCCCGGTGGTGAACATGTCCAAGACCGCAGTTGGAGTGTGTTGTGAATAGTAGCCTTAAAAAGTGAAGTGTCCTAGCAGAGCAGACAAAACAGCAGCTGAGTTCAAGCCATTCTTGTGAATCTACCAAGGAGATGTCTTTTATCTGTGTCCTCCACTGGAGCTCCAAACTCTCAGGCTGGTTCAAGGCTTCTAATAATTACACAATAGCAGGGTTGGATCAATAAAGAAATTTTGGCATTGGTATGATACCAGCTGGGATAGTTGCTTACATACTAAAGAAATGGCCTTAACTGATGAAATGACTGCTGACAAAAGTTTGTCAACTTTGTAACAAGTTTTAACAGTACAAAACTGAGAAAAAATCTAATAAAGATGCATTGAATCCCAGAGACCAGGTACCATGAGGTTGTCAGAGAAAGCTAAGCTATACAGTACGTATATGCATACTATGGTAGGAAAAGAAAGAAATCAGAATCTGCAAAAATCTGTATTTGCAGGTCATTGGAATAGACCAAGTCTAATGAAAATTAACAAAACAAAAAACTAACATAAATTTGCCTCCATTAATAATAAAAAGCCACTACGTGTACATGCAAATAACACTAGCCTATGCTGAGAAACTGAACTGAACCAGTTAGCACAACTTTGGAAGCCCCACAATACTTAAACTTAAATAAATAACCATATTGAAAGTAGAAAAATCCATAACTAACAATTATATAAACGAAGGAAAAATAAACTGACTGATAATTAACTCAGTTTTGCGCTTCATAAATAATTGTGTGTAGTAATTGAAAGCAGAGTTATGGTTATAAGAATTTAGTAACATGTTGGATAATTTTAGACACCCTTGATTCCAGTGCCACAAGACTTTTGCATGTTATCTTTGTGGTTAAAATAAAACTGGGTATAGTCGCTAGGCTTTTCACACTACAAAGGCTGGATATTCCACCAAAAGAGAAATAAAACCCAGTTAATTATTCCTCAGCCCAACGGCAGTGACGCACAAGTAAAGTGACAAAACCTAAAATGTAGTAATTCGGCAGTGCCAGTACACATTAAACTAATCATGCTCCGCTGTGAGGGATACACTGGAAAAAATGAAATCAAGCCCAGTTCAGATGTTAAATGAATGATCACAATAGCCCCATTGTAATGGCATTTGGACAGAAGCTTTGATTCAGAAAAAGGGAGGCGGTGGGAACTCTGCGCTCAGGGATCTCTGATGAAGGGAAAAAAGCAACTCATCAAGTGCCGTGCTGTGATGCTTGGATGTGGATTTGGCAGTGATTTCTGCAGTCTGTGCATCATCAAACTCCCAACTGCTCTTGAGTGGCATGCCAGCTCCCATCTACAGCAGTCGTTCATGCCACAGCCTGAGAGACAGTTGGTTTGGACCACGTCCTTGGCAAGTTCGCTTTGAAGGTTGTAAGGATAGACTTAGTAACTCCTTATATTGTTCTCGTGTTGAAAACTGAAGTCTTTTGGCAACTATCTGTAAACCATTAGCACTTATTCAACAAGGATGGAAACTGACAGCAAGACAGGAGCCACTCTATCAGATTTGATTCGCACTTGATTTATAGAGCCGAGTGCTGCTGATCCGATTCCTAATTCCAAACTTAAGTAATACCACTTTAAACTTCTAATTTTACTCCCAGACCTCCCACTTGACCCTGAGCAGCTCCTATTCCCACTCTCCAGCAGAAAGGAGTCAGCCAGTCCCAAAACCTCTCCCAGGCACGATCCTCCCTCTCTCCGGAGAAACCCCAGGGCCAAGTTCCCGTCTGCTGGGCCCTCTGTCAGCTCGCTGGAGTGTGTCTCAACCCCCGCCAGCACAAATCCACCACAGAGAAAGCATTAATGTGCCTTCACTTGATATGTGACCATGTGAAATTACACGTTTTGATTTACTAGGAAATGTATTACGAGCTTTGAATTTGCCTGTGGAGAAACTTATTAGAAAAACACTTTGAAGTCCCTGTACAGACATTGATAAAACACAGAGAACAAAAAAAAAGGTTTGTGTCTTTTTTTAGTAAACTGCTTTTATAGTCAGCAGACAACAGGGACCATGAATTCAAGGCCAGATGAGACCAAAGTGCAAACCTCAACTGACCTCTCTCACTTTTTTTACATCAAATTAAGTTTATGAATCTAGAACCGGTTCTTTGTAAATAAAAGAACAGAAGAATACATTGCTCCACAAATGTGCACAGAATACCATAGTAAAATAATCTGCCAATGGGTTTCCTATTAAAATAGAACCAGAGATTAACTGCAGCAAGAAATGCTTAATTATTTATTCATTTCCCTAGTGAAAAGTCATTTACCTTTAAATGTGAACTCATCTGCAACAAACTTCTGCACTTCAATGAAAACCATTGTGATGTGTAAGTAAAAACAGCTAGTAAAAAACAATCCCCCACAGCCTGAGGAGAGTGAGTAACTCCCAACTGAAGCTGTCCAATCTAAACAAAGCTTACTTAAGCTCGCTCCCCAATATCTTACAATTCATCATGCTGGTTTCCAAGTCAATTTCCTAAAATGACTGTTTCCATTTACTCTGTTTACACACTTTAAAAGCACACTCTAACAATTTGTCTTAAATATACAGTCATTCTGCATTGGGGTTTTCACACAGTCATGCCCAAATCCCCCAGAAGTATTAAGCAGTATAATACAAATTCAGCATTTTCCACACAAAGAAATGATGGTCCTACCTCCATGAAACAGGTCCCTGCTGCGGTGTTCTCCTTGATGGATGCATTGTAGAACTTGCTGCCAAACACAGGTTCGTTATCATTAATATCCTGTAGGATCACTTTGACCACAGCTGTAGAAGACAGAGGAGGTCGACCCCTGTCAGCAGCAACCACAGTTACACTCGGCATAGGGTCTGTTTCGTAATCGACCTGGGTCAAGGTGGTGACGATACCAGTGACTGTGTCAACACTGAACCAGTCTGAATGAGTTTCTTTGTCGTGTAGGATGCTGTACTGAACATCTCCGTTGGGTCCCTGGTCTTTGTCCCGTGCTGTAACCTGTACAACAAAACTTCCCGGAAAAGCAACCTCTGGAATAACCTGAGTGTATTCCGCCTGGTCAAACAAAGGTGGGTTGTCGTTAACATCCACAACCTGAATGGTAAACGAAGACTCTGCCCGTAAGGGAGGTGTGCCAGAATCTGTGGCCAAGACTCTGAGTTCATAATGGTCCTGCTCTTCTCGATCAAGGATCTGATCTACACAGATGAGATAGATGATGCTGTCTTTGGTGGTCAAAGCAAACTTTCCATCACCCCCTTCCAAAGACACATTCACATTGGCGTATTCTCCATAATCAGGGTCCGTGACTGAAATCCTTGCCACATACTGGCCAGGCTGTGCTCCTTCAGAGATGCGAGGAGAACCATCCTCACTGAGGAAGATGATGGTCATGGTGGGCTGGTTGTCATTGTAGTCTCGCACCTGGATGGTCACGAAAGCATTGGTGACCTCTGGTTGACTGGCATTGTCCCGAGCCTGTACCACAAGCTCATGAACTCTTCTCATCTCAAAATCCAAAGGCTTGTTTAAAGTGATAACTCCCGTTCGAGTGTCAATGACGAAGTAGCGATCAGGATCGCTCTGTCTTCTGTTGATGTCGTAGAGCACCAACCCATTGTCGCCTTCATCAGCATCTGACGCAAACACCTGCAGTATATTGTTCCCAGGTTGAAGGTTCTCTGAGATTACTGCATGGTAGCGACTCTGGTTGAAGACTGGGGCGTTGTCGTTGATGTCCTGCACAATCACATCCAAGATCATTTGTCCTGTCCTCTTGGGTGAACCACCATCAAATGCTTCCAAGAGCAGAGTGTACGAAGATCTCGACTCTCTGTCCAAAACTGTATTGACTACCAAATCCAAGTAGAGCACTTTGTTGGATCCTCGTCTGGTCTCAAGAAGAAAAGCTTGTCCTACATTTCCATCCGTTATGATGTAGCCTTGCGTAGTGAGCTGGTCCTCATCAGCATCCAAAGCAGGCTCAAGAGGAAACTTGGTGCCAATGGTTGTCTGTTCTGGAATCTTAAACGTGGCTCTTTTTCTTGGGAACACTGGAGCATGGTCGTTGATGTCATTTACTAAAATGCTGACTTCTATAGTTATTCCGGTTATGGTGACTGCTATGAAGCTGTAGCGGTCCCTTACTTCCCGGTCCAAGACCTTTGCGGTTTTTATGATCCCTGTACTCTCGTCGATGTCCAGATCCGTGCCGACACCTGTACTCTGATGATCTGAGATGAAGTAATGGGTAGCAGTCATGTCAGGTGGGAGGCCAGCACTAATGTCACCTACTACAGTTCCTGCTGGCTGTTCTTCATCTAGCTGGAGCTGTAAGGTTCCTGGAACCATGGATGAGTGGACGGGCATGAGTTGTAGCGCCACGTTGAGGATCACTAATATCCACCACCAAGTCCTGTTTTGATGCAACGGATCCATAATCGTCCTTCCTTTACTCTTCATTGAATATTCTTCTTACAAAACCTGACAGGACAAATGAAAAAGGACATTAGTTAGAGAAACAAGCATAAGTGAACTAACAGAAAGCGGTTTGACATTATCCAAAAATCTAAAAAAGCATGCATTACAAAAAGATGGATTACACAAGCAGGCTCAGTTACAGTTATGACAAGAATGCTTAAGTGGCTTTCCACATGTTGCATGGGTTCACCTTTAATAATGCAGCAGCACACCACGTGCACACGTTGTACCTGCATTTTACTGTCAGCTAATAAGTCAAGATATTATTGCTATAGTCAAAACGAGAAGCTTCACTGTTTTAAAATGAAAAGAAACCACCAAGTGGTTAGACACGTGCCAAACAAAGTCTTATTGTCTGATAGTTTCAGTCATAGTTTTTTGCCCTTTAACAAAAATGTCCTTTTAATATCTTTTTTATTTTAATGTTGGCCTGTTTGTTAGAGAGATCTAAACATAACACACTTAATTTCCTCTTCAACTCCTATTTCTTTCTTTTGGGGAGTAAACTTAAGGAATGTTCTCCTACAGAAGAATATCTTTGCTATGATGGACAGGAGCCTAAAATAGAGACTGTGGCTAACATGACCCCCCTTTTTTAGTAAAACTATTCAACTGCAGCCCACACTGATGCAAAAGAGAGCCAGGAGGACCCTTTAAAGCCAACTGAGTGTTAACCCTGTCTAATATTAATGCCAATACTAATGCCCAAAATGAAGCTAGAAAGACGCTGTTGGGCCAAATCGTATATATTAAAACCACAAAGGTCTCCTCTGAGTGTTCCTCCAACTCCTTTTTAAATGAACAATTCCTCATGCATAAAATTACAGCTTGTAGACCTGCAAATTACGACAACCATATTGTTGAAATTATGATTCCTGGATTAGGCCCTTTTCTAGGTCCAAATGAATTATAAATATTCTGTAAGGCGGGAGCTTAAATATTTACATATGCTTGTTAGAAGAACTTGACTCATCCAGCCCAGCTACTCAAGTATGAATGATCTGCAAAGCAGAAAGGAGATGAAAGATTGAAAGTTATGAGAGAGCTTATTATCCGAGGAATTATGAATTGCGTGGTTTTCTGGTTCCTTTTGTGGAATAGAAGCATTACAGGAAAATTGCATTCACATGCAAAGGGACAACTGAACCCCACATTTGACTCTTGCCTTTGACTAAATCTCTTGGAACAACACTGTAAATCAACATTGATCCCTTTAAAGCACATTTTTATAAGTATTTTAGAAATAGGTTGCCAGTGCCACTTAGATTTAAACACAAAGCACCGTATGGACTGTATGTGTGTAATTTTTTTAAAGAAAAGTAAGCATATAAATTTAAAGCAATTATAATTTGAAAAGTTGTAATAAAATAAAATAATCAATAAACAACAAATTTTTCATCACTTTCTTTTTTGTTTATTTTTTTTAAATAGCAATCTATATACAGTACTGTAGGTCTTAATTGCGGAGTCCTGCACATGCTGCAACTGCTTTCCTGACAATCTAAGCTTAAGTCTTAAGGATTTAAGACAAAATGAAGACATGAGCAATTCTAAGATGAGCCTGTCACCGTCTGCATTTCTACGAAAAGCCACAAAATCAGTAACAGACCAAGGGAAATAATCATGTCATCCTCAATCACTGTGAAAGAAAAATGACTTCACAATAAAATTCTTTACAAACGACCACAGGATTTCACATGTTTTAATAAAGTAAATAAAAACAGAATCACAGGAAATATTTTTGCGCTGTCATACTGCAGGAATCAGAGAGGCTCCCTCCAGTGGTGGACTACAGCTATAAATATTTTCCCCTTTTACAAAATTCTAATGCTACTTCTTTCACTTTCTACCCCACAGGGTATTTGTTTTAAGTAAGTAAGTATGTCTCAATGTGTGCGCAGGTTTACCTCGATTAACTCCAGAATGACTGCTGGTGTTGAATGTTGCGCACAGCTGCACATGTGGTTAATCTAAAATGTGTGTGAATGAGTCTGATGATGCAGGTGTCCACATAAAAGTGTGTGTAAGTGCCCTGTGTGTGTGAGTCAGATCTGTGCGTGCTGTGCGCCTCATTGCGGTAGTCTGTCAAGTCTGTGGTAGTGACAGTGTGTGTGTGTGCCTGAGCGAGGGAGCAGACCAGGAGGGCTCCACACAGTCTGCCCTGCACCCTCTCTGGCTTTGCTGCATTGTAATTGGGGTCTGCTGGAAGCCTGCCCTGTGCATATGGGAATCCAAAGCTAATTTCAGTCTGTCAGCATCACAGGGACTGAGAAACACACACACACACAAAGGCAGGAACACTCTCATATGTTTAAGAAAGTACAGGCACACACACCCACACACAATACCTCCAACGTAGATTAATGTGTACCAAACACTTCTTCTCGAAAGTAAAGCCTGCAAATACATGGCGCCTATAAGTGTGTGAGTATACAGTGTTATATCACATTTTTACACGCACACACACAAAAATGCATTACATACTGTACTATACATTTATATTGTGAGATCTCCAAACAAAAATATAATCTTTAAAGAAGTATAAATATATTTGAATTACAATATTTTAATTAATTATGATAATAATTAATATTTTAGAATACGAAACCATGTAAGTAAAATTTCTATCAAATAACATATGTCGATTTTATTTTAAACCTACTATCAGTTTTCTCAAACTGTTCTTTTGCAGTTTTAAGATTAAAAAATGTTTCTCTGAACAAAAATATTATGATTGGTTCTCCAGACATAGAGGCAATGTCCCAGACTTTGTAAAAGGCAAAAAACAAAGTTACACAGATGTGTTCAACGGGCATTGCCACTTTTACTAACGGCTGGAAGCGACCTCCAAAGGGCTGGACATGTACCACAGCAAACGAACCTAGACAACTGCTATTTTGTCCAAGATAAGTTTCTTTTCCTTGCATTTAATGCCTCGTTAAACTACATGGCAAGAAGAGAAATAGTCTTGGATTCCAGCTAAATATAAAAATGGGTTGTAAATATACCATATTATTCATAAACCATATATTTATAAAGTGGAGTTCATACCGATCAAATCAGGCCAAGACGTTGGCCATATATCTTATAATTCTGCTAATTTTATAAGAGTATGTTGAAAGTGTTATATCACTGTTTCTGACTTTCCATCTTTGGGCGTCTTTCCAGTGCTCTGGGTCATGTGCTTAACCCAGACCACTTAATACGACAACGGCCTTGTGGTTTAATTATAGAAAATGGCCCATTTGAAGAAAAAAAAACTCTTGGTGTGCAAGGCACAGTCTATCCCTTTTACAAAGTCCGACACAGATGAAATGAAAACAGGTCTGCCCTATTTAAATTTAAAGCATGCCCTCAATAACACTTAATAATAGTCTCCAAGCTGTTCACACCTGCTGATTCCAAGCACCTCAGGGCAGATTTTTTTAATAATCTTCCATAACGAAAAGGAGAAGATAGCAGATTTGTGGGTATGCAGACCACTAATATTTCTGAGCAAGTGTTGCTGCCTTCCTCCATTAGCCAGAACCTCCATTCCACACAACGGTTCCAAAGATCTGACAGAGCAGAAATCTGGAGCTAAACAATCCCAAAGAAGCTGCTCTGTTAAACACCGAAACCACTCTGGCCAAGACGCTGGGGATGAAAACAACCACAGCTGGCCAGACCAATGCTGATCATCTATCACCCCACGTCCAAAACGCTTTCCCAACCAGTGGAAGACGTCCATGTCGCTCACGACACCTCAAACAACACTCGCGCTGGAAGACTGTAATGACTGCAAACACGGCTTTAAAGAATTATGTTATTTCTAAAGTTCATTTCGGTTAGATTGAGAGGGCGGATGAGGTAAAGACAATATATTGGCTCCTTCAGTGTAAATGATGAGTGAGAAAAGACCCTGAAAGCCAAAAAGAAATTATAAAGAAACCCTAAGCAGCCATAAAGTAACACCATCAATCTCAACATTGGGCAAATCAAATATTTCCATTTTAAAGGATGTTTAGTGCTGGGCCAAATTAACTTCACGTTGACTATCATTTGATCTCAAGCAAACATGCTGTCACACTGGGATTATTTTCCTAACATTTCTTGCTTTTACAAGATAACGGAAAGAAATCCAGGAAAACAACCAACCTGGCCAATCGTGATCAATTCCAATACAACTTCTGCTTGTTTGAGCGATTCAGTCACCGTGAGATCCAGTGAGACTTGGCAAGACAGGCTTCATGTTGAAGCACTTATCTACAATAATGGAGTATCTTGAAGATATGCAAACACCAACCACACACTGAGCGTTATAACTGCAGTTGGAAACTGAGCACCAATTCTTATTCGGAAGCAGTTTCATTAAAAAAATTAATAGATAAAAAAAAAACTGAAGCGACTCCCAAATGAATTAATCACAAAATACAGCACAACCAGTGCAGTCTGATTCAAAAACAAATGAATCTAACGAGTCAATTCGTCTCACTAGTGCAGTCCAGTTCCTGAGCAAACTACAAACTGGTTTGTTTTAATAAATCAAATACATGCAACTTATAACTAACTGCAAATTAATGTAGTTATTGACTGGTTGTTTAAATAAAAAAAATTTTGTGGTATTTAAAAAGACAATTACCACATTTAAAAAAAAAAAACACTAAACAGTGTATGTAAACACATCAGAAAGAATTTACTTTTTTACTTGTTAAATTACTTTTATCCAAACATCTACACCTTTCAAATACTAAAATTCTCTTAATCAGAGCCGACGAGGGACCAGACAAATCAAACAATCAAAATGATTTAACATTTCCATCCATACTTGTACTAAACCAGCAATTAAGTATACAAGCCTTCCTAAAATACACTGTGTGCCACCCTCCCCTTGACTCAACACTTGAGTTGAATCTACAGTAGTCCAGCATAAGCCATAGTAGATGTGCTCCACAGGAGCTGGTGGGAAAGAAGAAAACCATCTGCAGGCCTCAGATATGTACGTGCACTGCTAATCTACATCAGATACATTTATGCCATGGGAAAAGAGGAGGCTTTATCAGCCTTGGTTTGGCCAGCATTTAGGATGTTCTGGCTTCAGGGGACCATCTTTTTCCCACACCCTCCAACCTGCAGAGTGTGTTTGTGGAAATGTTTGTGGAAGGAGGTCTGAGCGGTGAACAAAACAAAGAACCACACGTGCTGCTGGGTCCTTTGAACATGACACCAGCTGATACAGCTTCAGTTACGGTGCGAAATTGGAAACATCTGGCGGCATCGAGTGGACGAGTTCAAGACAGAGTTTATGAAATTCACCGTCTGTAGTTTTAACTGAACACAGACTGTACCATCCCATATGCAGAGAGGTATTATGTCCTGTTGGCATATGGAGAACCGTATATTGATTTGTTGCCCCCCCCGGTCAAAAAAATCCATATCAGACTTAGATGTACATAGATGCAGTATTTTGTCTTCCTCTGTCCCTCAGGAGATTCAAGTTACACCTATAACAAATGCTACTTGGACAGTTATCCATTTCATGTTTATATACTATCTATAGCCAAATCTTTGTCTTTTTGATTGACATCTACAAAATCTGTAGAATTCAAGAGTCAAGAAGCAGTTTTACGGACCGTTTTACTTTTGAAAAGGATGAAAACGCACTGGAAACTATAATAGATGGTTGAGTTGTGCAACCCCAAATGAGTGCAGACATTTTTTTTGTAAAAACTTTTTTAAGTTTTTTTAAAAACATTTTTTTTTTTAAATGTTACTTAAAAATACAAAAACATAAATGTTATAATGATAATGACATGTAATGAGTGTAACTTGATTCTCCTAAACCTATGAAACCTAACCATAAAGCACAACCGCTTACCCAAACAAACCTTAAATAATATAAAAAAGAAAAAGAAAAAAAACTACAAAATTGTATAAAATAATGTGATTATAAATACGTGACAAATAACTATATATATATATATATATAGTTATATATAAGGGGCAACACAAACTTTTTGCAGGCATAGCCCAAAAGGCACAAAGGTGATAGTATGATACGAACCCACACCTCTTCCGTAAACACAAGAAGGTGGTCACACTGACCCTACATGGCTTTACAAGACATGTGTACAGACACACCTCCCTTCAGAACCTAATGAGAAATGCAGATGCAGGGGCAACAGCCCTCTGGCATGCAATCTCTGCCGTCCACTCTGGAGACCAGATGCTGCAACCAAGTACGGCTTTAGTGCTCCACCAGAGACCTGTAAGGATGGGTTTAACTACACCACAGCAGAGGTACTGGAACTGTCTGATCATCAGAGAATCCTTGCCTAAGCCAAAAGGATGAGATCAAGAGTGATGTAAAGTTGTGAGTGGTTGACTCCGCGATGACCCCGTTTTTTTTTTTTCCCTCCCAACATCCGAATGGATCTCTGTTCACCCGAGACAGTCCGAGGTCAAGGATGGAGCTGAGAAATTAACCGATCGTCCACTGGGATGAGAGTCTGGTGACATAATCTTTGGAATGTCTTAAAAGCCCTTTGGCGTTCGTTCTGGTTCTGCTCTGTCTGAGAGTCAGACATCAATTCAGCGGCTATTTTCATTGCAAACTTTATGAATTTCACTGAGTCCAGTAACTAATAAAAAATGGTTCAAGCTCTAAACCTTTCTTCAGCTCGGCTCACACCAGAATCAACTACACTTCCTGTCTAGCATGCAGCCGCCTCCTAGTTTTATCTTTGATTTATTAGATTCTCAATGTTTCGCTGTGGCTGTCGAATCAAACATGTTGTTCTTATTTAAACACCATTATAGTATAAACGACCTAGCGCGGTCTGCTTATTTGCGTGAGGAACACGGTTAATTTTCGAGCTCATGACTTCATCTGAACAAACTGGAACTTGAATTAACTCGGGATGTGACTCACTAATCTTATGGAGCAATCCCAAAACCGAGTGTGAACATGTGGTGCTTAGCAAACGGACGATGATGGGCGGTGCTTTATATTCTAATAGCCTCTAAGCTCAACAAGAGCGGCGGAAACAGAAGCTAAATCACTGCGGTATCGCACTATGGCAACCAACGAACCAGACTAATGGAAGTCAACTGAGCTGAATGAGTGAAAACAACCTTATTATCTCGATGAATATTAATTATTGACGTCCTCAGAGGGAGATTTGGAATGTGGTCTGGATGAACCCCAGCCAGTCACCAGCACAAAAGCACAGCACTTCTTTTCGGCTAACAAAAGAATTCCACTGATGAACCAATTTAAGAGGAATGTCTTGAGAGAAAATCTATGACTCTGGCGTGTCAAGAAAGTTAAATAAATGATCACTGGACATCTGCCCCTGTTATTCTGCAACTGATTTCCTCTGAGGTGTAACAGGTTGCCAAAAATATCATCTGAGATACACCACCCAATGAAGGTCAGGTTGTGGGCGACATTAATAAATACATTCAAACGTCAATTTAATTGGAAATGTTGCACAGCGGATACAACACTTTTATTTGTTGGATTTGAAATCGGATACAATCATTTTGCAGGGTTTATTAAGCAGCCTTCCGTTTTCTAGAATACTGGAAGTCTAGATGTATAAAGTTTTTGCAGGCTGCCACAGCTGGTATATTATGTTTTCTCAGATTCATTTTCAAAAGCAAAGAACTAAAGTTATGCAATACACATCACCCCCTCAAAGAAAAGAGTTGTCGGGAGGCTTTTGTGGCCTGCACAAGGGTTACACCAATACCAGGCTAGATTAAAAACAGCAGTGCAGAATATACTGGAGCTCAGTGGTCAAACTGCAGCAGTTGAAGCACAGTGAACCACAGCATATCTCTGAACCATTAGACTTCTAATTTGTCTTGTGAATCATGGGTAGGAAATACAATAGCTCATAAGTCATAACTACCAATCTCAATATCAGCTGCATTTGACAATGTCTGATTAATTGCATTGATTTATTACAAACAGCATGTTGTAGGTCTGATTCATTCCAGTAAACATTTTTTTTTTTTAAGTCGCCTAACATTCATTTCTACCACATCCACCAGAAACAAACAACAATGCATGCATTTCCAATTTGAAATGTTTACAATAAGCATCATAATTCATTTCATATTATGCAGTAGAGTGCACACAAACTGCACTAAACTGCAGATGCAAACAAGTGACTTGATGATGCACTGCATACTGTGGCTGTAAAACAATGCACTCAAGATTGAATCACAACTTCTCCCTGATATCACAACGGTTTCATCTCAGCATACGAAACACTACATGTGCATGGCTGTGGGCTTCTTAGATAAGTGATCAATAAGTGCAGTGATTTCAGTGTTAACAGAAATTAGAAATTCTTAATGTTTTTCTGTATATTAAAGCTACCCAGCATGCATATTGATAAAATTGACATTATGCTGCCATTCTAGTCCACAAAGTCTTTTTGCTAACAATTATGGCAAGCCGACTTAACGTTTATACCTAAAAACTAACTAGCATCTGTTACTATGTAACTAGTGTTTTAATGACTAATAAGTAGCCCAGCAGTGACAAATAACTTTGTGAATATGTGTACAAATAATGTTTCCCAATTTTTCATATTTGCCATTTTAGTTTTAGCAGCAATGAATAACAAGGTCTTGTTCTTTAGTTATCTATTCTAACTAGGCTATACACTTCTAAATGCACCTTTTAAGTACCAATATTTCCCACGCTGTGGCCATCCCAGTTGTTACAACACGTTTTTAAAATATTATTATCACAACTGCATGTTATTGGTAAATATCTTATAATAATAAAAGAATGCAAATAGCAAAGTGATACACGTTAATATGCTTATTAAAAGTACTTATTACTAGACCAAAATATAGACTATAATATATAGAAGTAGTACATAGATAGTAGTATATATATATATATATATATATATATATATATATATATACACTAATAGCATCAAAATA
>JAUMHQ010000075.1:9803436-9814934 GCA_032361165.1 Enteromius paludinosus | reverse complement strand
GCAAGCCAGAGGCGACAGCGGCAAGGAACCAAAACCCCATCCATGAGAGAATGGGGAAAAAACCTTGGGAGAACCAGACTTAGTTGGGTTCAGTTCTCCTCTGGCCGGACGCCCGGCACCTAATTTCCAGTTCAAAAGTCCAGTTTCAGATGTCTTTCATATGTCAGTTTAACATTCATTCTAAATCATAAACATCTTAAAGACATCTAATAGACATCTATTTGACATCTAAAAGGAGACGTCCAATAGACGAACTGCAGATAAACAAACAACCTAAATAGTATGTCTTGCAGATGTAAATGCAGACGTTAAATAGACATCTCCTAGATGTATGCGCACATCAGGGTTTGCTGATTTATCCTGGTCACGTGCTGGCAAAGGACCAGCATAAACCAGCAAAAGGACCAGGTTTTTTTCAGCAGGGAAAGGAACAACTGTAGCTTTCCATGTTGGCCTTCAAACTGACTGACTTCATTACTGAAAAGCTCTACACGCACCCAAACAGGCTAAAAATGGCCTTCAAAACAACAATGAATGTATCTAAGCTAATAAACGCATGTCCACAATTTGGTAAACACTCAATTAAATGTTTACAACCAAGACGACTAAATGTTTTTGGGATCAGCAGGGAAACCAGAACATTTGTATCTGGGTGGAGCGGAACCCATCACGCAAACAAGACCAAGCAAAGCCATAAGCTCATTTTCAGCATGTAGTTGATTCACGATGTTTGAGCGACCACAATTATTTCCTGTCAAATTCAAAACTGTCATTCTGTTGTATTTATTTGCTTGCGGTGAATTTGTTAAAGCGGCATAAAATGCAACAGGGCGGGGTCATTCTTACTATACGGTATCTGATTCAGATTATGACTTCAATGGCAGTTCGTCCTCTACATTTTGCACAATGAGGTCATGTTTACAGTGTTTACTTCATGTCAGCTTGAAGTATGCTACAACAAAAGTAATGGGCGCAAAGCAAAGTACTTTCAGTACACCATCTTTGATTAGGCCAAATAAAATGAAGCGGATATTAAAATGTATCATTTAGCAGACACTTATCCTAAGCAATTTACTGTAAGTCAATTGCAAACACAGTCCCTCTGAAGCAATTTGGAGTACTAAAAGTTTCTGGACTAATATCACAAACATCCCCACCAGCGCTGCACAAACAGCTTTAATCAGAAGAATTCAATCCAGGCCTTCTGCTGACAGGAGAAATAAATAAATAATATAGACTTAATATAGATTTTTAGATAGATTGTCACACCAATTTTGATTTCAAAGCACAGCCATCATAAACAGGATACTATGAAAAACCGAAAAGATTCATCAGTCTAACGTTGCCGCCAGCAAACTACAGTACAGCAAGATACAAAACACACTGAAAGATTAATCTCACGTTGGAAATGTTTACGGTCTGCACAATGCTAACACTGATTAGGATGATCTATCAGGGGAGCATATGTAGCCAACATGTCAGAGACGTAATGGAGACGGCCGAGCTCTCGTGAGTCTGCGCGACTGTCTCGAAGCTTTTGTGTAAACCACAGGAAAACAGAGCTGAGATGCTTTGAGCGCGTTGCAGTGTCACTGTCATTCCTGGAAAAAACATTCCAATGACTTTCCACAGAAGGTCAAACACACGATTCCAAGCAAATCCCTTATCAAACATATAAAACCAACTCATATTCAGTAATAAAAGAAATCTGTTGAAATGTGTTTATATTGGCTGATTCACATCTCTTACCGGTTGTCAACAGCGTTTTTCCATTGCCGTCTGCGTTTTTTTATTTTTTTCTGTACTGCGAGGAATCCAAACAAACTTATTTCGAGCGTTCACGTCTCACGCATCCATCACCCAAACATCAAGTCGTGCAAAACACAATTGTTTGTTAACGGAGGGATATTGCCCGTTTCAGCTTATAAACCGCTCAAGTGGAAAAGCCAGGTAATGTTTTGAGGGATCTGCTGCAGTACTTTGTGGTTAGTGTTTTGGCCACATCACACAATCGCAGACTTTGAAATTGCTCCACCACGGCTATTTCAGTGACAGAGGTCTGAATTATTTTGGTGCGCTCATGCAAAGGGTCAGTAGTGATCGGTGGTCTGGCTTGTTGATTTGTGATAATACGTTGAGAGGTTTATTGCGAGGCGACATGAAAAGTCATTTTGCTAATTCATTGAAGTCAATTATTTGCGTCTTGTTACCTCGCTGTTCTTGGCTCAGGTCAAAAATTTACAAATCGCAAAAGTTCTAGTGTCTCCAAAGCACCTGCTAGTCGAATCTCTTCACATAACATCAAACTGTCACTTACCTCATTCACATTGGCTCCATTTACTGACTGTTTTTCTCTTCTCCTGGCCAGATTCCTTGCACTGCCCAGTGTGCTCGAGGCGACTTTTCATGAGAAAGTGCTTGAATCCTTCCCGTCTTGCTGTGAAATTACAAGAGGTAGATTTAGATGTTACTTCTGAACATTAACAGAAAAGGTAATGAATTAATGTTTAAACATATCAGACTTTTAACAAACAGTTCAGTTTTATTCTTTTTAAATTTACCTCTGAGAAAAGGGTCCTTACATGTTGCCTGAGGCCCTTGTTTGACGGCTCCCCAGTCTGTTTACACAATCCCTGTCATATCAGAGAGACACATCCCTGGCAATCTCAACTGTTCTGTCTGCAGTGATTTACAGCTCTGTCAAAATACACCCGCTTAATTGATTTAATGGATACAGTGCGATCCAGACAAGCTTGATCTTGGTTTATATTTCATTCTTTTCAAACTATACAATAAAGCAAAGACTAAAGACTTGCCAAGTGTCCATCTAGTAGAAATTCAAATACATGTAGAGTTAAACCTTAAATAGCAGGGCATGTTGTTGAATTGTCATCATAGACAATGGATGATGTTGGTGGTGATGATGATAATAATAAGAATTTAAAGAATTTGAAGATTTGAGGAATAGCCTATTATTAGTAGAAGTATTAATATTAATGTATCTTCACTGCAGTTTGTGCTGGCCATCACATTGTGTTGCATTAATTTATTTTGTTTCATAGTTTTTGATTGAACTATTATTATGTTTAGCAAAACAAAAATCACAATGAAACAAAACAATTGGGCATTTGATTAAAAAACTCATATAGCGGACAAAATATAGCCAAGTGCAATAAATATCCCTGGTTCTTCTGTCGAAACAAAACAAAACAAAACAAAACAAAACGAAACGAAACGAAACGAAACGAAACAAAACAAAACAAAACAAAACAAAACAAAACAAAACAAAAAACAAAACAAAAAAAACTAAACGAAACAAAACAAAACAAAACAAAACAAAACAAAACAAAACAAAACACAACACAACACAACACAACACAACACAACACAAAACAAAACAAAACAAAACAAAACAAAACAAAACACAAAGCAAAACAAAACCTCATAAAGACAAAAAATCTATCCAAGTGCAACAAATATCCCCGGTGCTAAGAAACTGGCTTTAAAAAGTATGTATTAGTTCAAGGTCAAGTGTAGAGTCTTATTTTTTTTGTAGCTTCACCATTATTTATGACAAGGCAACTTGAGCTTGGGTCCGTTATTACTACACATTAAAACCAGGAAGCACATATTTAAACATCAGTATGGTGGGCTGAGTAGATAAAAACAAGGCAACACCTGCCCTTTTATCTTTACATTTCCCTTAAAAGCGCTCTAAACACCGCTCTGCATTCATCCACTGATTGAACGCAAATGGTAGATTCCATTTTAAACGTAAACAAAGCCATTAAAATGTATATTTACTGCCGAATTACCATGTAATGGTGTGTCTGCATGTGTATGTGGTGACAAAGTAAATTTAAGCAGAGGACAAAACCTTAGACAGACCCCAAACGGCACATGGGTTCACAGCTGGCTCAAATCAAGGGGAACCATATACCAGCCCTTGTGTCATCTTTTTGTTCTCCGTCTTTAGACGAGAGCCCTTTTACAGACTCCCTGTTTAGTGTTGCTTTACTTTGGCTCAAGAAATTGAGGCACTAAAATTGAGCCGCTGAATTTTCTAAAGCCATTACCGGGGTAAATACATATAATGAATGACAAATGACAAGTAATCATGAATAGACAAAGACTGCCTAGGATGAAAAAGGGCGGGGTGGCTTAAAAGCCTGTTATAGCCCTGAATATTGCACTTGAATACTGTTATTTCCAGATGCAGTTCATGATTAAAGCAAATCCTCCATTCTGACTTGAAGGCCTGATAATTTGCCATCGTTTTGCAAGTGCTGCATGGAATATTTAGGCATGGATTTGATTTCCAGCAGGATTAGAGTAAGCAAAGAACAGCGTATAAAATTAACACTGCTTGTTTTCAATACACATGGTGAAGCAGTGCTTAAAACATCCCAACCTAAAGTGAGATTGGTTTGTCCACTTTAATCAAGGGCTAAATGTTTTGCTAACTCTACGAGCAGGGCGAAACACAAAAACGCTTTTATATTTTGCCTGCCAAACCCAAAAAGCTCCTGCGTACATGAAGGATAATCAAAGTCGTGTAAGGCCTGTCTTCACTGGTTTCACAAATATACCGTCCTCAGGCTTGATCTCGGCCCCCTTCTCCTTATTCCTGCAAAACAACTAACTTGATTATTTTATTCTCAGTTATCTTGGGCTGTTGAAACAGAAGAGAATTATTGTTTCCTCAGCGAGGGCCAGGCTAGGGTTCAGTTACATTTGGATGATGATGGAGAGATCGCCGTTTCACAAACCCACAAGGGCTTTGCATCACTTCAAAGCGCGAGGCTTATCAAGTGTATGAATCGAATGGCCCTTCCTTATTTTGTTAAGATATACAGTAGGTTAATACAGAACATATAAACAAACACTGTAGCCTGCTGTTATCGATGTATTATAAAAATACTTTCAACTTTTTCTGTATGCTTTCTTTTCCACAAAAGCAGTGTAGATTTTCAATAAAACGGTGCCACACGACTTCAGATTTCTTCAATAACACTTTTCCATGTGGCAGCATGTATTAAGTAAAGAAAAATACATTTAATGCACTAATATACATTTCAAGTTGTAGGAATCAATTGTTCTTTTCCGAGAACTCCACTGCATCCGGAGACGCTATCGGGAACGCCGTCACACATGAATGCGTTCCCCATAGCCTCTCCGGACGCAGTGTTGTTCCCTCAACGAACCGGGGTTGACCTTTACGTTTTTGTTGGGGTTTTTTTAAGTCTCTTATTCTTACCATGGCTCCATTAAAAAAAAAAAAAACCCTGCTGACTTATAATTTTTAGTTCAGTCAACTGAAATATTCCAATTGTCACTTAAATTAACATTAATTTAAAATCTCAAGTTGACTAAACTAAAAATTTTAAGTAGGAAGTAATTTGTGTGACACAGTGTTCTCTACATACATATCATTTACACACTTCATGCTTTACAAATATTTAATATTTGTATTTTTATATTACTTTTAACTTTAATATTTTACAGCACATTAGGATAAAACGCAGTTTGCTTTCTTTCCCTGAAGCACACAGGTAATCACACTGCTTCTAAAACACAAGAAAAGCCTATGAAACTAAATAGAGACAAGATCATCAATTACATGTTGATTGGAATGCATTTGTTCCTGTATTGTGCCTTTGCTTAATTTTGTATTTCGAACAGATTTCTTCTCTCTGGGTTAAGATTCCTATGCAGGACTCCCATCTGTTTGTGACTAAATAGATTGCAGAATTGGCATTACAAATGGATGCCTATTATCCATGTTGGATGATCATGGAAGGACTTCGACTGATCTTTCCCGCTGTTGGCTCATATAATTCCCTACCATTTCAGTCATTGTCTTCTCAAGTGTTCAGTTGGCTGGACAAACAGACCTCACAATGTCTGACAAGGAAAGAGGATCATTTTAGAATCAGCCAGATACATCGTCCAGATGGCTGGGTTGATTCGGTGCAACTATATGCTCTTGATTACCGCATGAACGGTGCCATCATTAAGATGAACTAGTTTGGCTTGGTTATTAGCCTACCACAAAGAGTTCTGGAGTTTGATTTTACTCCTGAAATGTAAACAACAATGCAGTGAACGCTGTGAAAATATTGCCCATATGGCTTTGCTTTGTATTGAGTATCTAGGAGTATCTGGCTGATATCACGGATATGATCATGAGCCTCTTTGTTTTCCAGGATTGCACAAACACAACGCTAGCATAACTGCTTTCTGATCACTCCAACTAAGGGATGTTCACTAAACACTTACAGCACATTTTTGGGGAAAAGAATCAGTCATACAAAGGATTTGATTTGGGAATCAAACTACAGGTATGTTAAACAAAAGAACCAGCTCAAGATAGGATAAGATAAGAGGAACTTCAGTTTTCATTCACTCTCCACCACAAATATCTAAAAATTTAGATATATAGGAGATGTCACGTGTGCTTTTTGGTTTCATTGGACACTGAGCAACTGAACAAACACCTAACCAAATGTCCCAGCATTTCCAAAGATTTACCGACAGTAAACGGCCAGCTCACTTCAGAGATCACGTTCTGCTTTGATGTTCAGTACAACAAAACTACAACCATCCCCAACCAACCGCAGATGCCCCCTGTCCTCCTCCACCACATCCTGACAGCCAACATCATCCCACTCAAGACATAAATCATCTGCAACCCACACAATGAGAATCATCACCGGATTCATAAGCCGTAAACAGAGGGACAGAAACGCTTCACTCCTGCGAGGAGGAGGCTATTAAACGCAGGATAGTTTATTCTGCCCCTTTGTAGTACTTCATACTGGCTACAGATGCCAGCGCTCCTCTGGGTGAGACAAACAGTAGAGGAACTGTGGGACGGAAGGGAACGATTAACAAACTCATGCCCTGCTCAGCATCTGCTGATTGATTCTGACTAACTGCCACTGCTCTCCACATGCGGCCGTGGCGTTTGGTTGTGAGCAGCACGTCCATTTGGACCTTTACAACTAGAGGAATTTGCATTCACAAATTTTCAAGCCAGGATTCTTTATGGGGAACCTGACAAAGGTGTTGAATAAAATGCATGCGGGAACATAAACAGGAATAAGAGTTAAAGCTTGAATGTGTGGAGGACACGCTTTTATGTGATGATAATAAAACGTCTCAGAGAGCAGTTTTTTTAAACTTGGGGTCCAATAGAACTAAAACAGACCTTTTTTAAAAAAAAATAATATGTACATAAATATGCAGCATTTTAAAAATATTTTAATTTAGTTATACATTATATTGTATTATACTAAACAAATAAACATGTTTGCAATTACCACAATTTTGATGCTTACTGTATGTCTGGTGCTTTTCAATGTTTTAGGAGAAAATACTGTTTAGAATATAGAACTGTATATCATTTATGTTTAAAATAAATACTATTGAAATACATTAATGCATTGTTGAATAAATAAATAAATTAATAAGCAAACATAGTTAAACAAATAAAAATAAATTAAACATATAATTAGACAAACAAACAAACACATATGATGTGGCTTTTCAGTGTTTTAGGGGATTTATAATTTGTTTATTGATGATAAAAAATTAATGAATACAGATTTGATGTTGATGTCTGGTACTTTTCTGCATATATTAGAGAAATTAAAAATAGTATTTATAACCCTGTTTGGTAACACGGTATAATAACTACACACTATGAATGATTAGTTAAGCATTAGTAAGCGTTTATTTTTATCCTTTATAAACCATTGTTATGCGTTAGTAAACAGTTTACAAGTGCATCTATAAATGCCTTGTTCTTGAGCGTATATATAATGTTTACCAACTGTATTTTCACACTTTATTAATGATCAGTTTATCATTTTTTTAATTATTACGCTATTTACAAGCCAGTTATTTAGGAGTTGTCATTGTTTAATAAGATAATTTAGAAAGTCTAAGTAAATGATTAATACATTATTTAAATTTACATTAATAAATCATTTTATTTAGACACATGATAGTAGTTGTTCAGTGTGTTAATTAATGCTTTATTAACACATGTTTCTGCTGTAATTCATGACTGTTTTTGTGAGCTCATCTAAAGTGAGGACTATTTATAGCTTGTAAAGCATTTATAAAGCAGATGTAAAGGCTCATTTATATTCTAAAAAGAAATTATAGGAAGATAAAACAAATTATAGTGTACAGTTGTGCAATTTTATATTTTTTTTGCATCTTGAAATTAATAGTTCTGTGTTGTTTATTTTTTTTCTGTTAGGAAGATAACTGGCCCTTTAAATCTCCTTTGTACATTTAGATATGCTTATGAACCAAGAACAAGGCATTTATAACTGTATTTATAAACTGCTTACTAATGATTATTAATGTTGGAACAATGCTTTATAAAGGATGAACTAACAATTTATTAATGCTTAACTAATGATTCATAGCGTGTAGTTTTTATAAAGTGTTACCCACTGTTTTACACATCTGTTTTACAATGAATAAATAAATACAATTATTTTTAACCACATATTTGATGTGTGTATATGTTAGGTGTATGTTTTAGTGTTTTAGGAGAAAACAAAAATAGTATTTGTAATACTTTACCATTAATAATAATACAGCGAATACATAAATGAATGAATGAATAAAAAAAACATTTTCATTAAAGCAGGTAAATACTTTTCTTTTCTTACTAGAGACCAACAGAGAACTACAGATATGAAGTTCCCTCATGTTTTGGGACTTTAAATGTGTGATTTTTTTCTCCAAACAAAAGATTAATGAATGAAAAGGGAATTCAGTGTTAACTAAACAATGTTGAGGAGAGAAAAACTTCTCTAAACATAACATCACGCAGGAAGAGACGATTTAAGTACTATTGCATGAGTGCTGTAATATATACACTGACTGGCATGTGAGCTGAACCTTCTCAGAGGATGTATGGAAAGTCTCACAGGAAACACATATCTGCACTCAAAAGTAAGAATATATGGATATATACGATGCTCCCCCCCCAATGAACAATCAACTTCCAATCTACATTAAGCTGAAATGTATTTTTCCATCATGACTGCCAACAGTCTTCTGATTGACAAAGCAAGCTGTAACCCAAAACCCGTAATGCAACAAACCGCAACGTGGCATTAAACATGTTCCACAACAACTTCTGCGCTTCCAGTGCTATTGCAATTTACTGTTAATATGACACATTTGCTCTTGCTGAAATGGGTGATTGGATTTTTTTTGAGCAAACGTCACAGGACATTAACATACCCAACACCATCATTTTCCACTCCAGTTCTAGAACTACAGGCTATGACGGAAAATGTTCAAAATTGTTCCCGAAATTCAGGGTACAGGAAGATCTTGGAGTTAATTAAATTTACTACTTAGGAACCATGATCTTTTATTAAATAAAAAGACCCCTAAGAGAAATAAAGCTTAAGTATCCCCAATTTTATTGCAAATAATTTGATCTGTACCCTTCATCAGCTTCATGCTTATACAGTCAACCCTTCCTTTCTCCCACAACAGCATTCAAGCATTTTTTGTTTTATGACGGCGAATTTAAAACCTATTGAAACCAAATTTTTAAGAATAAATTGAAATGAACAATACGTCATTATGTATTATAAATGTACAGCAAATGTCTATGAGAAGTTTAGCAACACTTGAAAGAATCACAACAAATCTCCATTCCTTATAATTAATTTGATCTTTAAGCTTTGATTAATTCTGTTGTCAGCCATGGATTATGAAAATAACCATAACTTTTACTGTAGCTGCAAAAAAATAAATCAATAAAATTTAAATAAATAAATAAATAAATAGGGATTTACAAAAGACTCTTAAATCAATACTTAAGCAAAATTGCACTGGAAATCTAGTTTTTCTGATCAAAATAATACAAATAAGTGAATAAACTGAGCATGCACTCAATTGTAATCATTTACTCAGCCTCCACTGCATGAGTTTCTTTCTTCTGCTAAACACAAAAGAAGATGTTCTGAAAAATGTTTGTAACCAAGCAGTTGACTGTAGCCATTGACTTCCATAGACTTCTCCTCCCAAACAGTGGAAGTCAGTGGCTACGGACAACTATCCCTGCCTGCTTCAGTATAAGACCTTGTCAAGGCCTTTAATTGTGGAAGTGCAAATTGAGACTTTTAAAGATCTTTTTAAAACCTGCAGAATCCCTGTTAAAACAAAAAAAGTGTTGCTTTTTTGGCACCCTGACATAAATTAACTAAAAGGAAAACAAGCAGCATGGCATAACTGACATCCTCATTCTGCTACTTACAAGACATATTTGAATAAACACAATGAGACAACGACCTCTGTGTAGCTGTATCCCAGATGGACGCTCCAGCACTCACGGCTGTCTTGGGTCATTTGGTCTGCTGGGATCTGTCTGAGTGATGTGTTTTTGGCTGACTCCCTGAGAGGAAGGTGAGGAGACAGATGTGAGTGGGGTGCTGAAGAGCTCCAGCGTCCTGAGAGTGGCTGGAGGCCTTCCTGAAATTAAACCAAATCTATTCCTTAATCCAAATTCTTATCTGGAATGATAAACTGTTTGGTGTCCTTGTGTACAACTCCATATTTTTTGTATAAATGGACTTGTTTAGATGCCGGAAGACAGCTTGGGTACTGGATGAGTGGTGACACGCATGACATACTGCATGTTTTTACATCTACGCAAATACCTGCATTTGAATGGGAAGTGTAGACAACAAAATGAGGGAGGTCTGGTAAAACATTATGCATCTGAAGCAAGCAAGTAAATAGAATTGAAGAGGTTTGCCTATGTTACATACAAATTCCTTACTCTCGTTAGTGGCATGTAAATGTAAGCAGTGACTTTGGAATGGCAATCCAAATATAGGCTTTAAAAATCATCTGGCTGTAATATGTTTTAAATATATGATATTAATGACAAGGTTTATATATACAGCATACATAAATACACATATATATATATATATATATATATACATTGAGGTCAATAAGTATTTGTGATTTTACCCTGTGTTCTTACTTAGAAATCATGGAGGAATCTGCAATTTTCAGCATAGGTGCATTTCCACTGTGAGAGACAGAATCTAAAAAGACAAATTCGGAAATCGCATTGTATGATTTTTTTTGGGGGATTACTGTGTCAAATAAGTATTTGATCACTTGCTTATCAGCCAAATTTCTGCCCCTCAAAGACCTGTTATTTAGCTTTTAAATAGTTCAGCTACACTCTGCTCATGATTCTAAATCAGTAGCACCTGTTTGAGGTTGTTAGCTGTCATAAAGACACCTGTGCACCCCACAATCAGCCAAAGTCTAAGTAGCAGCTCATTGTGGACTTCAGGAAAGAGAGAAGAGGCTCACATGATCCCATCCACATTAACGGGATGGCTGTTGAGCCTTGTGTCATCCTTCAAGTTCCTGGGAACACACATCTCGGAGGACCTAACCTGGACCACCAACACCTCCAGCCTGGTCAAGAAGGCTCA
>JAUMHQ010000075.1:9779336-9803146 GCA_032361165.1 Enteromius paludinosus | reverse complement strand
TTTGACAGATCTCAAATGAGCCATTTTAATATAGATTAATCTAGATTAATTTCAAAATTAATCTAGATTAAAAAAATTAATCTATGCCCACCCCTACTTTTAAGATAAACTATTTATATATTTTTTTTATTTAATTACAATTATACAAACATTAAATGTATTTTATTTCTAAAATATTTATTTATTTGCATTTTTTTTTATATTTGAATAGATGTATATAACAAGCAAATGTGACTAAAATGCATCAAGAAAATGTATACTTTAAATAATATTATATATATACATTCAGTATCTCATATGTCATATGGTGTCCCATATGACAAAAAAATATAAGATTATATATAAGATTATATATAAGATTATAAGATATTATAAAAAAAAAAACAAATGGTACATATATATATATATAATATGAAAAGCATGTTTCTAATGCTTTAGAAAGCGTATTATATCTTTATAATCTCAAATTATTTTTAGGTATGTTAGTTATTAAAAACTAAACATATTGTTAACAGATAAATAAATGCATTGCGTTTTAACCTTCATGAACACCCAAAACAGATTCATAAAAATGTACCCATGCACAATTTTAGTGAATGTTTTACAACAGTTTAATATATATTTGATGATGGTGCACTGTACTGCACATTCAGAACCAAACAGACCTGTTAGTGATGCATGCTGGATCCGAATCCAGGGTGTGGTTGTAGTATATCTAATAGATAGATAGCCCATGGGAAGTCCACTCAGTCACGTCACCTAACAACATTAGTCACGCACAGATGTTTTTACGAACAGCACCGTTAGGCTACATTATGGCTGAGGGCGAGTTGGTTTCCATAAATACTATAATCAGTAGCAGTCAATTAGGTCTGCTGACCCTAAAATACATCTCCAGTGTCATCCGTCAGAGGTTTACCTTCAGTCCTGTAAACACAAGACGATTTGAAAGAAGCTGCCGATGCAGACGTGGACACAAATCAGAGAATCTCTGGACCATTGATGTCTGGATGTCTATTTTCCCTCTCCAGTCCTTCAAGGTTTTGGACAGGGCTACAAAACATGAGAAGACGGGAGCCATGACTCACTGCTTTGGAAAAGCATCATATCTGGCGGGCCAAGCCGTAAACAAATGAAGGGTTTCGGTCATGAAGGAGATCAAATGGGCCAAAGATCAGAGGCGTGTATCAGGGGTCGACGAGGGATGTTGATTATCTGCTACATTACTTTTAATAAGAAGGACGCATCAAGTCAAAGCCACTTGAAAGACAGAGTTGGTTCCTGCTTAAGCTTAACATTTTAACTTCTTCCGTTTTGAAAAGATTAAATGGGTTTTTTGAGGATGGGAATCTAAGGTCAAACGCAAATTTTCCACTTTGTGTTATACTTTTTTCGATGGTGTTTGGTTCGGTTGAATGATAAAATCAAATGGGTTGGGATAAATTACACACATCCTCAATGGTTTAAATCCTGTTGACACTAATCGATACAACATGCGCGAGATTATTCTGCAATCCACCAAGTAAAATTTCTAAATACCCCCTAAGAATTAAAAAGATAGTGTAATAGCATTACAATCGAGATCTTTGGCAACCTCTCCTCTAAAGGTAATTCATCCACGTCTGAACAACAACATCAATCAACACAGCTGAGAAAGGCATCGTTTACAAGTTAACTTCATCTTCTACTCGACGCGGCCCTGTAATCTGTCATGCGTAGGCTCTGAGGACCCAGACCTATCAAGACTAAGAATCCCAGACTGGAGATCAGCCATACCTGAAGCAGTCACCACATGAACCTTGTTCCTAATGATTACTTACAGAAGGGGAACAAGGAAGGAGGGAATTAAGGTGGATGTAATAACCATTGATGATGGTGGTGGTGATAATGATGACAGTGGAGAGAAGTACTGCCGTCATCTAAACAGCAGGGTTCGTTTCAAAAAGGAATTCTAGAGGAATAGAAAAATATTTAGGGGAGATTACTTCGAGCTGTGGCAGTTTTTATTTATAAGAGTAAAAATTTAGCATTTAAGGGGAACAAGAACATGCGTGAGAACATGTGTGCTGTGAAAGCATCATGACTTGTCAGACATAACAACAGTAACAAAGTGGGGCGGATGTTTGCGAAGGGTCAAGAAATTTCATGTGAGGGCATGAAGATTTCGCAGCTGGCTTGTCATGCGAATTGGTCATGTTGACTAACAGAAAGCTTCTTATTTTGAAAGTGACTTCTGTGTAAGCCAAGCTTCAAACATTTCTATAACAATAGACTTTTTGAGTTTTGCTCAAATCTGTCTAAATTTAATGACTGCAATTAGTATAGCTAATAATTCAGAACGTAGAAAGCATTCTAAAAAATGGTATTCTTATGTAAGCTAAGGGGTAGTTGGATTATTGAAGTACATTTAAATGATATCATACATAATTGCAATGCATGAAAATATTTAGTATTAAGAATATTTGAATGTAGTGACATCGTTTCAATGTTTTTTAGCTAAATAGTTAAATATTATTTAAAGCATAAAGATGTACTTCAGCTATATATATATATATATGGGAACTTCCTAAAATTTGAATATAAAAAATATATAATTTAAAACAAAGCTTTACCCACCAACTGTTGGAGAGAGTTCAGAAATTGACTTGTGATGTTCTTCCTTCTGACCCAGACATTGACATATTATTCTAATGGCCTAAAGACAGAAAGCTGCTGGAGGGACTGCGGAGAGAAAGAATAACAGGGTGTAATATCCACCAAAGTGTTTTTCCAATCCCTACAGGGATCTTACAGAAACGGAAGAGCAGGATCAGTCTGGACTGGATCTGGTGCTAACATCACTCATGCACGGCACATTAAGGTACAAGTTCCTCAATGAGCTGTAATGCATCTTATCATGTCTCCACTCATCCTGACCACAACATTTACTTTCAATGAACACACCAATCCCATTACATTAATTATACCCTTAAGAATTATTTACACATCATTTTGGTTAACGAAGTCCAACTCTGAGTAAGGCTGATGGACAAACTGGATTTAATTTAATTAATTGTAACATAGTACACTAAAGAGTTGGTAAGATTTTTATTTTATGGATGTTTTTGAAATAAATGCAGCTTTGATGAGCATAGGAGACTTATATAATTAATAATAAAGAGTGGAAAAGTATGACACTTTAGAAATGACTTTTGTTCTATTTTCATATATGTGACCCTGGACAACAAAACGAGTCATAAGTGTTAGTTTTCAGAAATTGAGATTCATACATGACCTGAAAGCTGAATAAATAAGCTTTCCATAGATATACTGTATGATTTGGATGGATAGGACAATATTTGACCGAGATACAACTATATGAAAACCTGGAATCTGAGGGTAGAGAAAAGTCAAAATGCCCATACAATGTATTTTTGACGATTGCTTCAAATATACCCCAGCGACTTAAGACTGGTTTAGTGGTCCAGGGTCACATATTTTAAAATGTAACTGCAATGAAACATTAATTTCAGCATGCCCTAATAAATCTTTTAGAAAATATTCTACTATGCTTTATGGTGCAACCGTTGTGCTGCTTATTTTTGTAAAAACCTTGCTTTTTCCACTATTCATTAACAAACAGAAAGCTCAAAAGAGCAGCATTTATATTTATAATTTATAACCCTCTTAACTCTGAAGATTTCCCACACATATGAGAGTGTGACTCCAAATCAGTCCACAGGTGGTGTTCTATATCTCATATTTAATCTAGCTGTTCTTTCCTGTACAACAGGCAGGTTGCATAAGATCATATAAACCCATAATCAGATAAACATCTGAAACAGGAAGTCACCCAGGTCACAGCCGACACAGGGAATACTGATTTGGCATCTTTTCACGTCCTCTGAGACTCGATTTCAGGAAGTGACGGTAACCTGTGGACTGATTGAAACATCCCAGGAGAATTCAGGAATGATTTCATTTGCACCTGCAACTTCATTAGATTCCCACTTGCGCCTGTGAGATTTCCCATCCGCATCAGTCCAATTTACAAAGATGTGTAATCGTGCCTGGGAAGCGCTCAGCAATTTTGAATAGAGTGACATAAGGAGAAAATATTGTTTAAGGTTTATGAAATTTGCTCGAATAAAAAGTTCAGTTGTCATGACACAGAAACACTGATAGAACACATACCACAAATACATCTGAAGTCTCCTTAAAGAACATATTGTTCACATTACTTCTAAAATTCGCCAAATCACCAAGTCAGTTAAACCAATTTGAAAATGGAATTAAATCGCTTGTGAATTGCAATTGAATCTAAAACTGATGTTTCGTACAGGACTATTTGTTGTTGCTCTACTTCAGCACAGCAAAGCAAAGCCAACAGACAGACGTTAAAACTGCAGATTCTCAGTCTTGTTTTGCTAAACACCATCAAATCTGATTGAATCTCATTCTCAGTGGCTGTTTGTAGCCTGTCCCACAGCTTCACATGCAAACTGGGTGTAGCAAAACAATCTAAATTTAAAAAGTACTTCAGACAAAAGCACAGTTTGCCTTGCGGTGGTCTTGAGAAATACAACATCTGTATCTTACGTGAGATGGACCTCTTCACATCTGGACCGCATCCTGATGGTTTTAGGGGTGTGGGCACGGTCTGACATCTGTACCCAGCTGATGCCAGATGTTTGTAATTGCTATGTGTTGGGCTGTTTGTTAGGAGGGAACTCATCTATGATCCCTTATGCAGATTTGGCTGCAGTGTTGTCATGACAGGACACGTAGCCGAGGCAAAACAACGTCACTGTAAAACTTGTGGTGCGCTGCGAACGGGACAGCTGCTTCTGTGGTGACTGTTTAGGCAGGACGCCCTCTGAAAGAAAAATGTACTACACAGTTCAAAGAACTTCCATTTCAAGAAAGCACTTCTTTCTAAAAGAGGACAGTGTGTTTAACAACAAAAGTAATGATAATGCTTAAAGCCGTAACTCACTTCAAAATGGAAATTGGTAACACTGGAAACAAGGACGACAGTTAATGAATGATACATTTGATAAAAATGATAAAAAGGTGCTACTCAAAATTTCTATAGCAGTTAAACCAAATGACAAATCTGTCATTGCAAATGCAAAACACTGGGGCATTTACGCCAACAGACAATACTACTAAATTAGCTGGAAAAGATTTATCCCAACTAGTGATAGAAATCTAGCCCGGCTTCCATGACTATAAAGCTCATAGGAGCTTAGTCTGGGCAAGCTGCCGTACAACCCGCCTTCTGAGAGGCGGGCTTAACCTGCGTCCATCAGATGCCTCTGTATACTACTGGACGAATCTACAACCAATCAGACCACTCATTCCGATGACGTTTCTCATTGGTTCCCATTTTTTTGGGAACAGAAATGCTCTAAAATTGCAGCTTGGCCAGACAGACTTTGCTCGCGAAATTGGATGTAGCGTCACAGGAAGTATGGGCGGGCCCAGGCTAATAGAAATCATGAAGAAATGACTGATTTGGGGACCAATAATAAACATATTAATACTTAATTAATATTTGGAAAATGAACTGTAATCTATTGCCAAATGATGAGATGGTTTTTACAATAAATTTATTTTAAAGCTATTGAATATCTCATGGTCGTTTTAGGAATAACCAACATAATTGAAATCCAGTATCTCAAACAACAAATCTGAATAACATATTTAATTCATTAACATTTATAAAATACCACTGCCAAGATGCAGAGTGTGCATCTCCAAAGCCATATGTTTTCGATTCCCTAAAAAAATAGTTTGTGAGTCATTTGTTTTGAGTCACTAAATGAATCTGCTCAAAAGAGTCATTTGCATGGGTAGCTTCAGTAGCTGCACTGCATCATTACTGAACAAACAATGCAGGAAACTTGTGTTTCCCAATTCAACTCCCATCACACCCAGCATTTCCCAACTCAATCTCTTTTTCATTTTAACGCACTCCCTTTTCTTTTAATCTCTCGCTCTCTCCATCTTTTCGTAAGATGGTTAGTGCTTGGCAGTCTTTCGGAGCATGGCATCTTGTTTTAGAGAGGAGATATTTTCAGAAGAGTTTCAAAAATAAATGCAGCGTATACAGGCCGGAAAAGGCTGCACAGGCCACACGGTTTCCTCTGGTGTAGGGCTTAAGAAAACACCTCCAGGGCCCTCTGGGAAGGCTGAGTACTCTGGTAACAGGTTCTAATGAGGCACAACGGCCAGGAGCAGGACATAATGATGCTTGGCAGAATTACTCACAGCTTGAGTATTTACTGTGGAAGATATGAGATCACCCACCGCAAGAAAGGTGTGTGGGCATCCAAGACACTGACTGGAGAGGGTAAAACCAATACAAGCAAATCACCATCTGTTACACAGAAACCATAAACCACAGAAGTGATTTTAAATTGCGGGGCGAAATTTATTTTCATATAGGAAAGCGTTTGGGATTTCGTATAGGATTCTCTTTTTTTTGTCCCGAAGAGAAAAGCAGAAGATCTAGAGGTGTACAAGAAGCAACACAATTAGCACAGGACGGAATAAACAGCTTGAAGCCGGAACTGTTAGTCTAGCCACAGACTTTTTCTTCCAGTATTATATTTCACCCCTTCTTCGAAAAAACGTCATGCTGGTGTATGTCATGAGATCTCATGCTGTTTCTACGCAGCTGAGACATCATCCCACAATTCTCTCAATCTCTTCGCCACCTTTTGTTTAAGCCTCAGACTGATTAAACTCTGATTGTACATCTCGATGACTTCATTAGCGCTACATAAAAACAAGGCCACACAAGATATTTAGTGACAGAAAACATATGGGAAAGATTAAAGAAAAAAAATCGTCAGCAAAATTGAAGCAAGGATGAGCCAGAAGGTCATTCAGTAATATTTTTCCACTTCATCGGTAGAAAAATAACATTTTACATTTGTTATTGTGAATACAAACAGTTTCGAGTGATGAATGAAAGCCAGGGTTCTTTGGAGTCTACACTCATATTACAATTATTTAATTACACAGTTGTATGGAAAGCCTTTAACATTTTCATTCCACAAAGCTTCTTTAGATATTTAAAATGTTCTTCACACAAGAGAAAAAAACTAAACCTGGGGTTCCTTGGGGAAACTTGATTTTTAAGAGCGCAGAATGAAAACGTTTTGGAAACAAAGGAGGTGTTGAGGTCAGGAACACATGCCAAGATTGAGTTCCACGAAAGTGATACAGTATTTATTTACAAGGACAATCTGCTCTAAATGGTTCTGATGGAAAAATGAATGATGTCCAGGGAACAAGACACTTCAGTTAACTGCCGTTTAATTTTCACGTTTTATGACTTCTAGCATCTTCAAATCATTTTCTCCACTAGCTGCATGGAGCATTGATACTCAGCTTCCTCGTAAGAGAATCAATTGAGACTCTCGTTCAGGATGGAAAATAAACTAATAGTTAAACTAACCCAGCCGCAAAATCCCAAACTCCTAATCCTGAACAAAATTGCACACCCTTCTTTCCCTATGCATGTTCATGAGATTAAAGTTTTTTTTGTTTTTTTTTAAGTGAGCGTAAAAAGATTTACAGCTGGGTGAAGCCGAGGGTCACTATGCGAGCTCCGCTGGTCCAGACCTCAGGTGGTGGGTCTACAAGGTCAACAGCCTGTGAAGCTCATTTCCACTGCAAATCTGCTGGAAGAGGGGCGGGAGAGGTGCAGCGGAGGGTTATGGAGGAAGAGATGGAAATTAAATAAAAAGAGGAGGAGTGAAAGGATGATTTGAGAGCGAAAGTTCAAAGAGTCAAAAGGTAGGGAACAGGAAGATCTTGAAGTGCTTGAAACTGTTCTTGACCAAACGCCAATCACAAGGCTTAACTGAAGCAATCTGAAGAAAAATAGGGAAAAACAGGCTCTCTGGTTGAGATTTATTTAATAAAAAAAAAAAAAAAAAAAAAAAAAAGATGCAACATGTTTTTCACACCTGGATTTGGGGATCATTCCTCCTTTCAGATCCTCTCCAGCTGTGTCAGGTTGAATGGTATATGTTGGTGGACAGCCATTTTTAGGCCTCTCCAGAGATGCTATATTGGGTTTGAGTCAGGGCTCTGGCTGGGCCATTGAAGAAGAGTCACAGAGTTGTTGTGCCCCAACTGGTGGAGGGCTTCAGTGATGGTAGACTTTCAACAACTTTCTCCCATCTCTCGACTGCATCTCTGGAGCTCAGCCAGTGATCTTTGGTTTCTTCTTTAACTCTCTCACTAAGGCTTTTCTCCCCTGATAGCTCAGTTTGGCTGGACGGCCAACTCTAAGAAGGGTTCTGGTCGTCCCAAACATCTTCCATACAAGGATTGTGGAGGCCACTGTGCTCTTAGGAACCTTAATTTTTTGTAACCTTGGCCAGATCTATGCCTTGCCACAATTCTGTCTTTGAGCTCTTCAAGCAGTTCCTTTGACTACATGATTCTCATTTGCTCTGACATGCATTGTGAGCTGGAAGGTGTTGTATAGACAGTTGTGTGGCTTTCCTAATCAAGTCCAATCAGTATAATCAAACACAGCTGGACTCAAATGAAGGGATAAAATCATCTCAAGGATGATCAGAAGAAATTGACAGCACCTGATTTAAATATATGAGTGTCACAGCTTAGGACCATGTGATATTTCAGTTTTTCCTTTTTAATAAATCTGCAAAAATGTCAACAATTCTGTGTTTTTCTGTCAATATGGGGTGCTGTGTGTACATTAATGAGGAAAAAAAATAACTTGATGAATGAATGATTTTAGCAAATGGCTGCAATATAACAGAGTGAAAAATTTAAGGGGGTCTGAATACTTTCAGTACCCACTGTATTGTTGGTTAGTGCTACAAATATACTGTTCATGTGCTACTTATGACTGGCTTTGTAGTCCATGGTCACATATGAACTTTAGTTTGTGCGTTTTTGATTCACTAAAAGAACATGCTCAAAGGAGTCATTTGAGCTATGGATTCAGCAGCTGTGTGTGGTGCAGAATAAATAGTGCAAGCAAAAGATTCTTTGAGAAACAGCTGTGAAAACCCCTTTTGGAGCCGTTATTTTTAAGAGCTTATGATGAAATCACAATTAATTGTGTGTTTTTGAAACACTAAAAAGAAATTTGAGAAACATTTAAGAACCTGACTACACCGGTTGCAATACATGTAAAAGAAGCCACTCAAAAGACTCATGAGTATATTCTTTAAGACTTTAAGATTTGAAATTAATTTTCTGTGTTCATCAAGTGTGGAAAATTGTGGATAGAATCTTGCTTCACTACTAGTCCACCACTTAAAAAATTACTTAATGTAACTCTTCTCTTATTTTTTTTTTTTGTTTAACAGCTGCTGTTAAAACTCTGCCCTGACTATAGTACTTAAGTTATTAGATACAGTCGTCTAAATCACAGCTCTTGTTTCTAGATCTCCAATGCCACAGCTAAACGGGACCCTTAATTCATTCAGTCTGGTGGGGTTGCAAAGAGGATAAGGGACTATCAAATGTCCACACCCATCACCGTCTCGCTTTAGGTTCTTTCATTCATCTCTTTCCATCTCTCCATCAGGTCACATTCAGCAGAGTCAAGGGAGAGGGCAGCCAGAGTCAGCCTAAGAGGCTGGATTAGGGCAGCTCAGAGCGGATGAAGACGGCCTTATGTTTTATGTTGTAAGAGTGGTAATTAAGCCCTGCTTTATGTACTCTGTCGGAAAGTACAAAAGTACTGATAGTCAAAGATCGCAAGGCCCTGATAGCATTATAGGTTAAGATCAAGACTACAAACACAAAGACTGCAGGTTTGGTTCGGGGTGGAACAAATGGTTGGACTACAAAACCAGTCATAAGGGTCAATTGTTCGAAAATAAGATTTATACATATTCTGAAAGCTAAGTAAGCAAGCTTTCCACTGATCTATGTTTGTTAGAATAGGGCAATATCTGGCCAAGATTTAATTGAGAAAATCCCCTTAAAAAGTTGTCAAATTTAGTTTTTAACCAAGCATATATCAATAATCTTTGATTAGTAATATTTACAAGAGAAAATGTACAAAATATGATCTCTACTTAACGTCCTAATGATTTTTGGCATAAAATAAAAATCATTTTGACCCATAAAATGTATTTTTGGCTATTGCTACAAATATTATGCAAATAGCAACTTAAAGGAACACTCCACTTTTTTGAAAATATGCTCATTTTCCAACTCCCCAAGAATTAAACAGTTGAGTTGTACCATTTTTTAACCCATTCAGCTGATCGCCGGTTCTGAAGGTAGCACAGCTATAGGTTGAATCTGTTTGGACGGTTAGCATCTTTCACTCAAAAGTGATGGAAAATAATTAAAGTTATGATTTTCTAGGACGATATGTCTAGGAACTATACTCTCATTCTGGTGTAATAATCAAGCAACTTTGCTGCTGTGCTTTGGCTGCATGTATGGCAGCGAAGCTACTTGATTATTACACCGGAATGAGAGTACAGTTTTAAGTTTTAAACAGGAAAATTATTGATACTCTTTGATCATTTTTGAGCAGGAGATGCTAACGGTTCGAAAATGGTAAAACTCAAGTGTTAAACTCTTGGGGAGTTAAAAATTTGATTATTATCAAAAAAAGTGGAGTGTTCCTTTAACACTGGTTTTGTGGTCCAGGGTCACATTTAGAGTGATGAAAGCCTATAAAGTAATAATCATCATCAAATAAGCGCTATAAAACACACAAAAATTACAACAGAAAAATATTTTAGAGTGACAGGAAATATAGACATCTATGCAAAAATTCAAATGGCTGCACAAGAGAAAACTAAATTCTGAGCAGCTGCCTGAAAGCAGCCCATCAGGCCTCTAGACAAAAATAACGGCTCTCAGATGGAAAGACAAACCTAGATGTGGGAAAACATGACAAATGCTAAACAGATTTTAACCCTGTGGTCTCATACAGCAAAAAATAAATAAAAAAACAAAACACCATTTTAACGACTACCATATTGAAAAACTGTTTGCTTTTCTTTTTTGGGGCTTTTCTTTAGGAAGGAAGTATTAAATGTAATCAAAAAGGACATTGAAGACATTGTTACAAAAACATTAAGCTGTAGTAAAACTGTAGTAATGTCATAAACCTGTAATTAAATAAAAAAAAATAATAATAATTAATCTTTTCAACTGGAAAAAATTATGCTTTTTAACTGTAATAATATTTTAAAATATTACCTTGTACTATATTTTCACTATATCAAATAAATGCAGCCTTATTAGAGACTTTAAAAAAAACAAAACTTTTTTTTCCCCGAACGCAAACATGTGTATAGTAGTGTATATCAAGAGTGTTTAGTACTTAAAAAAGAAGGGGAAAAAAAATCTCTAGACTTTAGAATTCATTGTACCACAAGTATTTTCAGAGCTGGGCTCATGGAAACATTTTTTGGCCACGATAATGCTATTCTCTGTCAACCACTAACAGATATCATCGTTAATGTCTCTGTGCTACACAACAGGAGTGTCAGCTATCTTTATCATTGTGGGCCAGAGATCTTAAAATAGAGCTGGATGCGTGCTGAGTCAGCACATTCTCAATGATAGATGATAGATGTAAAACTGAACACTGTGGAGGAAAGCCACTGATGGCAGCGAACTGCAAATCTGGCATGTCTGTGGTTTTCTGAAGCATTCCTTGACGAGTGAACAGATTATGGGGTTGCTTCTAAATTTCAAAAATCCTTAAAACTGATCTGAAGAGCAAGCAAGCAAGCCACATTCTACATTTTCTCTAGGGTAACTGCCTGGAATTGTAATATTACGATCACAGATTATTGAATATGACAATGTTCTGTTTGGAAGAGAACAAATCCCTTTGTCTGCCTTTGCGGTCTGTTAAATGAGCTTGACAGTGCGTTTGCCAGCGAGATCAAGAGAAGTATGTCAGAAGTGTGCTTCTAATGCCCGTTGCTTTCTTTGCTGCCAATATATATGGTGGTTATTAAGCAATATATTCATATTACTTCTCATTTCTTAAGATTTAATATGAAAATGGGAAATTGGATTTCACAATCGTCCTACTGAGTTGAACTATTCGTTGCAAGTCAAAGGCAAGTGTTAAGGCGCCACCTGCTGTTTATTAATAGAATTAGATTAGAATAGAACAGATTACTAATTTACTTTACTTTCCATCTTTTAATAAAAATTGTAATATATAAACATTTACATATAAATTTTTACACTGAACATTGCTAACTTCTGTATTTATAGTAGTACAAATCAAGAAAGAAGATTAGAAATGATTACAGTAGTTGTAAAAAAGTGCATCTCTTTTATGTGATTTACCATCAGAGAACCACAGTAAACCAGGCAACTAGACAGCAGTGCCTTTAGCATTTCCTGCCAACAGTAGAAACGGTGCTTTCATTACCCATAGTTCTCACTTCCTCGAATGCTGGAATTCATTCTTGTGTTTTAACTCACATTTAGCGTTTCACCAGGGGGAGTCATACTTTCCCATCATCCTTCTAGCAACGCCTGGGTGTCTATCATTGCCAGCTCTTCATCATGCACCCACTTCTCCTCTCCCGGTGGGGGACACGAGGCTTGAGGTGCCTCGTTCTGTGGAGGTTTGGGAGTCACAGATCTCCGTGGGGGATTGAAGGTCCTGTTAACGCAGGAAGAAGCTGTAGTTTTCAGAGGAGTGAGGGGTGGAGGGGACGGGATACGTGACAGGTAATCCAAACCACGTCTTCTCTTCAAACATTTGGGATCTTTTCCCTCGCTGTTACATGAAGGTGTGGGAGGTCTCCTATTCAATGGAGAGAAAGGCGAAAAAACGCTGCTTTTCTGCTGTGGGGTTACCTGGGAATTTCAACAGAAGAACAGAATACATTGATATTGTTTCAAGTGAACATACTTGCATATAAAATAAAAATATTTCACAGATTAACATATTAAATGTCCATTAAGGTTTTATTTGAAAACATTTTTTAGATTTAATATTTTATTTTTTAATAATTTTTTTCAATAACTTTTTTACTGTTGATCAGTTTAATTAATTATGAATATTATTATTATTATTATTATTTTTTTATCTTTACTGGTTGTGTACATTTGCATGTAATTTAATTAGCGCTTGGCAACATTTAATTGTGATTAATTGCATCCAAAATAAAAGTTTTTGTGTACATAATATGCATGTGTGAACTGTGCATATTTATTATGTGTATAAAATACTTACACATAAATAAACATGTAAATATATATTTATTATTATTTTTTCTTCATAAAATGTGTGTACTAATATAATAAAATATACTGCATAAATACTACAATATACATATATATATATATATACATACATATATACATATACATATTTATATACATATATACGTATGTATGTATGTATGTATGTATATATATATATATATACACACACATACACATACATATACTGTATATATATATATATATATATAGACACACACATACAGTATATATACAAATATATATATTTTTAGTACACACATTTTATGTACAAAAAAATAAAAATTACAAGCACTTCCTCTATCTGTTCGCCTCTTTAAGATGAATCACTTTATATACATTCCCCAATTGTAAGTCACTTTGGATAAAAGCGCCTGCAAAATGACAATGTAAATTGTAATAAAATGTTAATAATTAATAATCACTAATAAAAAACACTTTATCAGTAACAGATAAAATTGATTCAAATTGTAGTGTTTTGTAGACATCTGCATGCAATGTGTAATTGACACAATAAGAATTACAGCTACATTTTTTTTTTTTGAAGATGTAGGTGCTTTGATGTGTATAGACCAAAGTTGGAGTTAATAATTACAGTGACGCATGCTGTAACAAGCACCACTAATAAAACCAATCTTTCACCACATAAAAAGAAAACTCATACTAACTCTGCCATTCACTTTTGGATTAGACTGCACACCAGGAGTTCTTGGAGACTGAAAAGAACCCAAGACACCTGAAGGAACCACATCTGAGACCTTCTCCTCCGCAATGCTGAAAAAACGCTCACAAGTCTGTGTAAACAACAAACATGTAGAGTCTAATTAGCAACAACCCAAGACATGAGGAATCACTCTTTGATTAGGACTTAAAAAACAAAAAGCTGATTCATAAACCTGGACAAAAGTCTTCAGACTGGTCATAGCTTCTTGCAGATGGGATTCTTTGGGGTTTATGGAGAAAACAGCTTGTTCTCCTGCATAAAGGCTTGGCACAGGTCCAGAGAGCGGTCTCACCTGAAGATTACTGAGAGCAACCAGTGCTCGTAGCTTTACCAGCTCTTCTACAGCTAACTGTTCCAGACTACTGTAGGTTCTCACAGAGACCAGGTCGAAGTTCTCATCCACAAGATGAAGTAATGGGGGATGGCCTGAGAAGACACGCAAACATTAACAACATGTTTGAAGATATAAAGGATTGAGGAAACTAAGTGGTAAACTTGTTGGGGAATTAATACAATTTACCTTGTTTGCCCTCTATGGAGACAATGCACCCCACAATGTCCACTTCCCCACAAGGTGAGCATAATTGAGAGTTTTGAAGTTCTCTGAAGCGTATGCATTCTCGAGCACGGAAATGCTGATGCAACCACTCTGGAGACACCTTTTATGCAAGACAATTTCATATGGTTTTTAACGAAAACAGAAAATTAATCAGTTTACCGTTGGAGGAGCAAAGCTGCTAAACATTTATCTTACCTCAACGTCCTGGAAAAATGTTTTCTTGGTTGCAGTGAGCTGAATGTGAGCAATGCCTGAGCGTTTCTTCCCCTCTGATGTGGCGAGGTGATAAGCCCTGTATCTGTGGCCCTCTCTTAGCAAGCCATACAAGTCTTGCGATGGGCGCCAAATATTCAGGGTGTAAACTAGGAAATGAAATATTACCCAGCCAAAACAGGTTAAATTGGCTCCTTCAACACCTAAACAAATTGTAAAGATGATATCCGCTTGGCTCACCACAGTTGCTCTGCAGGTCATTGGCATCAGTAACGCTGAGCTTCCAAACAGGAGTGACATCTCGATTGGGACACCCACCCTCAGCTGCCTGGGCTTCCGTTACAGCCTTGTGCATACGCTCCTGAAGCTCTGCCTGCCTGTCTTCCTCCAAACAGCGTCTGTATTTATGCACTGCATTCATCTGTCTTGCACTTAGATGGGCCTATGTGAAAAGTGCATTTTTTTTATTGAAAGGTTCAATTGACACATTGCTGATTTATTAACCACTACTTCCTGTGTTTACTACCCATAAAATTTGACAAATTAACCTCAACAGCAGGATCCCTCTCCATTGCCTCAAACAACTCCTCCCCATCCTGCAGAGCTTCAATCTCATGTCGACTAAATGTCCTCCTTTGGCCTCGACTTTTCGTGTTACCTAATACATAGACGAAAAACTACTCATCAATCCTTGTGATTCTCATATGCTTGAATACAAATCTCTGATAAAAAGTTAATAAAAAAAAAGTTAAGTAAAAATGCTACCTTCCATTTCTTTTTCAAATTGGGTCTGTATTTTGGAAATAAGAAGATCCATGGATTTGTGCTTGGAGTTGCTGTGTTTTCTGGCCTCTCGATCTTCTGCACGATCGTTGCGAAATATAAAGACACCATTGGCCTTCTTCTCCATCCACTGTTTGACGACAAACCCAAACATTTGTTTTTGTTCAAAAGCTAAATTATACTCAGATTTTACACATCAAAGCATCTCATTCATTGCAATTGAGCAGACCTGAGCTGGGTAACTTCTCAACACTACAATGTTCACACAGCTCACAACACCTCCAGCAGTGAACAGTGATGATAAAGGGAGGCTGATAGGACGGGGGTCACGATAGTACCCCAACTTAGTGTCCCACCGAGCTCGCCTTGTGCTATTAGCTGAAATCTGAAATTCAGAAATGACAAATCAAATCAGGTCTAGCAGGATTTAACAATCGTGGATCATCTTAATAGTCTCAAACTTCACCTTTAGCATCAGAGATTCAGGAGCTTCCAGTGGAGGACAGGCTTCTTGGGAACCAACCAGCTCGGCTCCACTGCTCATGATCTTATCACCAATTCGGAGACGGCCCTTATGTAGCATGGCAGAGAGCGGAGGGTCTAACAAGCCTTTGATGGAGTACCAACCATCTGTGAGCCAGACCACACAGGACTCCATCTTTGCATTTGGAGTTTTGTCATCTTTCACTGGCTTTTCTGGATTTTGACAAGTTTGAGCAACACCACATACACAGAGCACTAATGTCTTAGCAGGAGTGTCGTCCCTCTCCATGATCCTCCTGAGTGCAGATCTCTGACTGTGGTCCACCTCCACATCATATCTAAGCGCAAATACCAAACAGTTAAGAGTTGTTTGAAAACTTGGGTGAAAAAGAGTTTTAATAAAAATCAGTACCTGAATTTTAGCTGCAGAAGTACTTGCTCTGGAGTCAAACAAAGGCTACCCATCAAATCTGGAAAAGTTCTTTCCATGGAAGCCCGTTTCCATACAATCCATCGGTAATGGTTGAATACCCAGGCCTCACTGATCAATTTGGGATCAACACCAGGGGTGTCACACAATGCTCTGCCAAAAAAAGGGTACATTATCCAAACTAACTGAATTAATAATTCAAATAATAAACTAATGGAAACTGTTGTCCTGCAAGATGGAGATCTACATGCTATATGTATTCATATTTAACTACACCATATTTACCTATAAAATTCATCTTTGCCCAAAGTACCCTTATTGTCTGGAACCAACCAGCCTCCATCCGCCAGCTGGAGACCACCAGACTCCATGAGGAGCTCACGTTTGAAGAAGTCATTACAGTCAAATCTGAATGATTCAGCATTTTCACTTGTTATTTGTAAGACATTGTGGGGTACACCATGCTGATACAGCTGAGAGGGATTTAGATACAAAAAAAAAACCAGTTACTTAAATGTGTCTTGAAAGTATAGTTTTGCAGTGACACAGTGGAATAATTAGGCATCAAAAAAAGTAAAAAATGTACCTCCTCCTGTGTGTATTGACCAGGACACTTGCTTCCCACAACATCTCTCAGAACTGTCCTGGAGACACCAGAAGTCTTAGCAAGATAAAGCCTGCCAGGTAGAGGACGAATAGACTGTTTTTTCTTTTTTCTGAGTCTCATGTCTTGCATATCCCTGGCTAGGTTCAGGATCTCTCTGTATGCCTGCATGTCTAATATCATCACGAGAAAAAAAAAATATATTAATTTCTGTATTTACAGATTAATTCATTTTCATCTTTATATCACTAGTATATCACTATGAGACAATTTATAATAAAATACAAAATTAGAAAATAGTAACCTTTCTCTTTAGCATCCATGATTTTCAAAGGTATGCAAGTGGTTGGTTTAGGGTTAGAACCCTCATTTAGACTCTTCCCATTACAGTACTGTGCAACACTATCACTTTGTGATGTAGAAGGTGTCATATTTTGATCTATTTCATTTCTATTCTCAGTTGTTTCTTTGTTTTCCTTTCTGAAAGGTGGTGTAAAATCAGTGGACACTTTAGACACATCTTGACAGTTTGATGTCCCAGTCTTCATAACCTTTTGAAAAGGGGGCACAAACACTCCTCCTTTAGGGTCTGATTTGTGTCTGTTTTGGACAGATACAGTTGAACGTGGTCGCTCAAGGTCATTTGACTTTTGGTCCATAGAATGCCTGCATGTTTAAAACAACTTGTAAGAATCAAAGATGCTTTGTGATATTAAATAGTAAGTAGTTAACTATTAAAACACTAAAACAACCTACCAATCTGGACCAGTGACATTTGGCTTGAGGGGGACATTATAACTAAAGACACGTCTGTCTCTTAGAGTTCCTACAACAGGGATTTAAAGTAAAATACACACAGGTTAAACATAGCACCTCACAATAAATTAAAATGCAAAATTTTTTTTTTTTTTTTTTTTTCATTATTTATAATAAAAGATCTAACCGTTTGGACAGGTTTTCAGTGGTGTGAGGCCTGATGTCTTTGCATCTAACGTTTGGTCAAACTCTGAGAGAAGTTGTCTTTTCAAAGGAGGCTGACCTGAATCTAAACAGAACAAAGTATTACACACAATGAGTTAATTAAAAAAATGTAAATGAATTAATTCATATAAAGAGACTGAAAAAATTGAACATTCTGCAGACTGTACCTGCTACATTTCTGGCATCAAATGGCCGCTTCCTTCTGTTCTGGGCGAACGATCCCTGTGCCTGTAGGTCATGAACAGATGGACTTTTTTTGTCTTCTGTCACGGCCAAACTGGACGAATCATTCAGGTCATCATCTGCCAGCAAAGCTTTAGTGCAAGCCATTGCTTCCTGTTCAAAGTACTTCTGCTGGGTAACTGTGCAACTGTTAAAATTCAAAGAGTGCAAGTCTAGCTGTGCAGGTTCATTCTGAGTTGCTTTAGACGGCAAAGGATATAGAGGGGTTTCGGTTTCTCTGTCTTTATGTTGAGTACGGCATTTTGAGGAATCGCTCTGTAGCAGCTGACTATCAGTAACAGTAAATTGGGTATCACAATCTTTGAATAATTTAGAAGCTTCCACAAGGGCAACTTTTGATACAGACACACCTTTACCACTCGCAGTGCTGAAACCATAATTTGTCTTGTTTAATGGTTCAGACTTTAGGTTTTTATCTACTATGTCGTCACTGCTTTCAGAACTCTTAATTTGTGGTAGGACTTCCTTAGATGATACATTTTCCTCTTCACAATCTTTAAAAAGACTCTTGGCCTTCTGAAGTGCAGTCATAGAGAAGGCCACCTTCTTCCCTCCTGCTGTAGAGAATCCCATGTTGTTTCCTGAGGAATTTTCAGGTCCATGCCGCAAGGAAATGTCATCAAAACCTGCAAATTCCGCTCTTACCTCACTCAGTGCCTTTTCGGAGATAGTAACTTCTTTGCCACTGGCAGTGCTGAAACCTTTACAGTCTTGATTCTGAAGACTCCCAGAAACAAAACTCTTCTCTTCACAATCTTTAAAAAGACTTTCAGCCCTTTGCAGGGCAGTAGTAGAGAAAGTGACCTTTTTCCCTCCAGCTGTAGAAAATCCCAAGTTTTTTCCAGAAGAATTCCCGGTCTCATGCTCATGGCTGAAGGAGAGTTCACTGCAGCCTGCAAACGCCCCCTGTACCTTAGCAAGTGGCTTTTCTGAGACATCACTGAAACCTTGGTGCTGAAGGTCTTTAGATGATAAACTCTCTTCTACACAATCTCTGAAGAGATGTTTTGCCTTTTGTAACCCAGCAGCAGAGACAGCTACCATCTTTCCTCCAGCTGTAGAGAATCCTTTGTGTTTTCTTATATAGCTAGTGTCCATTTTGATATCAACAACCTTCTCTGTCTTTTGAGATCTACCAGCACATGAGAAACCATCAACAGACTCCGACAACAGATTCTTAGCTTTCTGTAGTGCCCCAGCTGAGATGGACACCTTTTTACCACTTGCAGTACTAAAAGCACAGTTGCCGTTATGAAGAAGCAACTCAGAAGAATGCTCTGAAAATTCACTTTGAAGGCCTCTCTCTTCACATACTTTTTCCTGAGGGGGTTGCTGGACTAAAGAGGGCTGCAACAAGGGGTCATCAATCAGGTCAGAGTCTCTGAGAACAGCGTTGGCTTCAATGAGAGACACATCTGAAAATATCGTACTTTTACAATTTACTTTTACCTTTTTGAGTTCAACATTACTTTTTTCATTTGGTCCCTCAATTTTCACAGATTCCAGGTAAATATTTTCATCACAGTCTTTAAATATGGACTTTGCCTTGTTAAGTGCAGAAATTGAAATTGAAACTCCTTTCCCACTGGCAGTCTGAAAGGCATAGCCGTCCACTGACTGAGGCGATAAAGTTTCTGAGGTAAAAATCTTTGCAAAAACTTTAGGATCACTGCTGGATTTCTGTTCTTGAAAGACCTTCTCACTATCAAAGGAAGGACAATCCACACCATCAGATATTTCAGTTTTTAAGTGTGGCTGAGCTATTTTCATAGAGGTATTACTCCAAGAAACTGCTTTTGTTTTCTTAAGGCTAGTTATTGACATAGAGGCATCATGTTTTTCAGAAGCATTTTCCTCTAATCTGTCAACATCCTTAAGAAGTCTTCTTGCGTGCAGAAGAGCCTTTTCAGACACTTTCAGCTTTGCTCCACTTGCTGTACTAAATCCAAAAAGACTATTGGAGTCAACACAAACAACATCTGTTTTTTCACCTAAACAATTCTGCTCTGTTCCTTCATTTTCTGCCAACTGTATATTTATCTCTTTAAGAGCTCCATTTACATCTCCACAGCTGAAATTTCCATCTTGTTTAGTCTGAACATAGGTTTTATTTTCTGTGTTCATACTTTCAGAACTATCGTCTAAAGGCTCAGTTTCAGCATGCCCTGGCTTTCTTACTCCAACATCCACCTTGACTTTCCTATTAAATATGGATTTTTGATCATCCTCTTCAAAAAAGTACCTTGCACTGTTTAAACTCTTTTCTGAAATGCTTATAGCTGTCCCTTTAGCCGTTTTAAAACCAAAACAATTAACTGGATTGTTATCACTGAAACAAGACGCAACTAAAGAACTGTCTTCAGCCACTGACAAAGACACCATGGCATTTTGTGTTTTCTTTGACATAGTGCATGGTAATTTGGCAGCATCCTCAATTTGAATGCGATCAGAACCATTTACTGAAAAAGTGTTGATCTTGACGGGATGTTTTCCTTTTGCAACATCACAGCTAAAACTATCATCAAAGTCAATTCCGTTGAGTATATCGGGATCCCACTCTTTCTCTGCAGTGTGGTTGTCTGAGTCAAGATTTGTTAGTTTGAACTGGGTAAACTCATGTTGACTATTTGCTTCCTCCAAAAGACTGCACAATTCTGTAACATCAGCCTTTTGAGATGCTGTCAAAGTGCCATTTTCCTCATCACCATCACGGCTAGAGTTCACCGCGGTGGGTTTGTGCGCGCTACTTATGTCGAACACAGTCTGTCTTTCAGCATGTCTTTTTAAATCCAAATTTTCATGAATGCACTTTGATGGGTCTGAAGCTTTCCCCAATTTCTCTTTCAAAAAAGTCTCTGTTTGAAAGCCAACATTTGAAACTGTAATATTCCTCTTTGAACCGGTTTTATAATCAGAGTGTGGTGAAGAGTAGCTTGAAATATTAATTTTCAAAGTCTTTGGACTGTCACTCGTCGGAGCATCACTGACACACACTCTTGTCGCATTTTGAGAGAAGATGGACTGTGCTGTGGGCGTTCTATTCGCAGTAGTGCTCCCTGAAAAAGCTTTGCACGATGTTTCTATCGTCTGATGTTTTGGAGTAGTTCCATTTAAGGTGTTGAATAAAACATCCCCTGCAGCTTCATCTAATGATGCTTTGGCCTTCATTATGGCCTCATCAGGTATGGAAATGTCCTTGTTGTTTGCCATTTTAAAAGAAGGAAAAAACTCTTTGATGTCAGCACACAAGGCTGTCGTACCATCCAAATCTGAAAATGTGGTGGGGCAACCACTGTCATGACTGATTTCAAAAGTTGTAAGCATGACTGTTGACTTGTTTGGAGAGGTCACAGATATGTCTGCTAAATCTAAGATGCCATTGTGACTACCATCTTTGCTCTTCTCCTCAAGTTTTGCTTTATGGTGCGGTCTGCCATTTCGATCACACTGTACAGTCACATCAAGCAGTGCTCTTGGCATTATTTCTTGAGTGAAATCCTCTGCAAATGCCTTGGAAAGCTGTGTCATATCCAGTTCAAGATCAAGATCATGGATTGTTTTAGATGAATGTTTGACATCTTGGGGCTGCGTATGATTATTGACTGCATTTTCACTAGCAACTTTGGGTTCATTTAGGTCACTAGACACCTCTTCCACAGAGGGATTTTCTGTAAAATTCAGAGTAAAAATGTTCAAAATACACTCACAAAATACGTATAAGAAAAAGCAATATATTGAACATCCTACCTTTGAGTGTTTGGTCCAAACATTCTGGTTGAGGTTCTTTGTATCCAATTGCGGTCTTTGACAGATCTGAACTTGGCACTTGATACACAAACTTTCTGGGCTTTCTAGAAAGCATGAAAGCAGGCGAATTGTCTAACAAAGACTTCTGACACTGAGCTCCTTCTGGATAAGATTTGAGTCTGTCACTCTGTGAAAAAGTTTGGCCATTTTCTGCAATGCAGCTGAAAACAGTTTCACCATTAGTTTCACTGGATGCTACAGTGTTGTGATTGTTTATCAGAGACGAGTCCGGACAGTCTCCATTAAGAATGGATTCTGATAAACTTAGTGGGGTCCATTGAACGAGATCTTTATTTTTGCTTGGGCTTTTTGTTTCAGCATCATCCATCAATTTTTTTTCTGGCTCTGAAGGTAGAACAACTGATTTGACGTCCTTTGAGGAATCGATTATTCTCCTTCTGATCCTCTCTTTGGTTTTGATTCTTCTCAGAGTTGAAGCGCTGTTGCAGAAGAATATTGACAACACATCCTCGGCACCATCAAGAACATTCTGCACTGTGCTGCGGACTTCTCCATCTTCTATAGCGCAGGGAACCTTTTGCTTCCACAGAACACTTTTGTCAAGAGATGCACTTGGAGAGCAAACAGGCTTTTCTCCCGAGGCATCAGCCTGAATAGTCTCACTGTTGGCTATCACTGAAGAGAAAAGATCAGAATAGTTAGAATGATCTTGGAGTTAATCATATGTGTATGCTTTTGAAATAGTTCACCCAAAAATGAAAATTGTCTCATCATTTACTCACCCTGTTCTGCCGAACACAAAGGAAGATATTTTGAAGAAAGTTTGTAACCAGGCTGTTTTGGGTCAATATTGACTTCCATAGTATTTTTTTTTCCTACTATAGAAGTCGGCAGAACAAAGAAAATCTTACAGATTTGGAACTACTCAAGGGTGAGTAAATGATTTTCTTTTTTGGTGAACTATTTCTTTAACTATTTTGTTTTATTTTCTGAATAGTTTCCAACATACGGTGTCACACTCACCATCTTGTTGTAGTGTAGCATCACTCGAAGTTGCATTGCTTGTAAAGCCTTTCGAAAGTGATGGGAAGAGTTTCCGCACAAACTAGTGTATAGGAGAAAGGAAGGCTCTCAGCTTATCAGTCACCACAACCCAACATTCTTTATATCAGGGCTTCTCAATCCTGGAGGTCCGCTGTCCTGCAAATTTTAGCTCCAACCCTAATCAAATGCACCTGAACCAGCTAATTAAGATGTTCGGGATTATTTGTAAGCTACAGGCAGGTGAGATTAATCAAGGCTGGAGCAAAACTTTGCAGGACAGTGGACCTCCAGGACCTGGATTGAGAAGCCCTGCTTTATATTATATATAGATATTCAGATTTGCACTTACAATTGCTTCCTTGTCTTTGATGCCACTTGATGGAGCAAGTTCCTCGGTCTTAGCTGAAGAGAAATAAGAGCAACTCTTGCTAAATAGCTTATATCTGATCAGAAGACCAAGGGCCACACATGCAAGTCGATAGATTCATGATACAATGGATTAATAAAATGTATTTTTTAATGATTTTAACACTCTAACACTTTCCCCAGCCACTCCCCCCCATTGCATTTCATTTTACATTCTCCTCTAAAATTACCTAAAGAGTAGGGCTGTAACGATACACCAAACCCACGATTCGGTTCGTATCGCGATTTTTTTCCTTGGGGAGTGGGAGAAAAAAAAGATTTTTAAAACAATTTGCGCCCGGCTTGGTAATAGATAACGGGGCTCGAGCACACT
>JAUMHQ010000075.1:9765825-9776747 GCA_032361165.1 Enteromius paludinosus | reverse complement strand
TTTCCAGATGCCCCAAACAATCGGAAAGAGGCTTCATCTGAGAATATGACTTTGCCCCAGTCCTCAGCAGTCCATTCTGATAACTGGGGGCAAAGTCAGATTCTCAGATGAAGCCTCTTTAAAAGCAGTTTAGCAGCAAACTTCGTGAAAACTAATATTTGTGTCATTCTCAAAACTTTTGGCCACGACTGTACATAATGCATTGCTTGATTTTAGTTATGATCCTCTCAATTAAAGTTACCTTTAGGAAAATGTAATGCATTATAATATAGTTCAACAATAAAAAATAACAACAAACATCATGGACAATTACAAAACTAAGTACAGACACGCAAGTATCAAAATAATAATAATAATAATAAAAAACACTGAATAAACAGACTTTTTTTAATTAATATTATTTATTGATCTATTTATTGCATGCACACTTTCATACATCAAACAGCAAAATAAAACCATAAAAATAAAATCTTACAAGTATGGGCTACACTCCCAGTACTATTTACAAACCTATCTTTCATCTAAAATAATTTCTTATTCCATAAATATCTCTATTTCTTTTTATGGTACATACCTTTGCATGCTTGGCCATTTCAATAGACAGAATAGACATAATTCCATCCTATAAAACTATACCATTTTATGATGATCAAAACACTATGATATTTATTTTAGGAATATAAATAAATCTTCTAGGAGCAACTAAACAGTAGAAAGACATTAGTAAAATCAAACACCCCCATACATAAATAAGTGCTGGATGATCCTTTTAAGCATCCAGGTCTCTCGGACAGTAGCATTGCATTGTGTTAGAGACATTCTGTCTGTACGGATAAAAGCCGACGCAGGGGTGAAAAGTCTGAGCTTGTTACATTTTTTTTTTTAAAGCCACATTAAAAATGGCTTACAGTTTTTATTTAAAATAAAAAAAGCAAGAACAGAACATTTATGTGTCATCAAGTAACTGAGAGCACTGAAGTTTCAAAACATTCTCTCTAAGATGAAAAGTTTCACTTAGTGTGAGGCATTGCACATTTTCCCGTAACGTATAATGGTAGATGTGAGCAGGAGGAGCCATTCGTGGAGCTTTGGTATACATTTAATGCCTGCAGTAGTAGAGGCCCCATTTCAGAGGCAAGGGGCGGCCCCTTACATACACAGTAGTGCAAAAAAGCCAAGGATTTGACTTCTTATTGTGTCCCCGTTGCATTTTGATAAGCTATATTAGCTGTACATCCTTGAAGCTCTTAAGGTAAGCAGAGGCAGGACAGTCATGAGTGCACTAGGGGAGAACAATATGAAGGCAGCAGCAGCTTCAGACAGGAGTGGTGGAAAGAAGGCCAGTTCCCGCCTGATTCCTCAAAGGCTGATGCCAGTCACGCTGGAGTCAGGAAGGAAGGCAGTGATGGCCCGGTAGCCCTGTGCCCGTCGAATCATGTCTCTGATCTCGCAGTTGAGCTCAGTGAGTCGGTTGCATATCTCAGACAGGTCTTGTTTGGAACCAACCAGGGCAAAGGTTCCCGTCTGACCCAGAGTTTGGTGCCGGAAATAGATGTTGAGTAGCGTCTGAATCTCATTCTCGGAGCTGCTGCCGAAGATGTCACTCGGCCACATTTTCCTGAAACAAAGTGAAAATACAAAGCACTGTGTATAACGCTAAACGCATTCATTTTCTGTTCCTGAATAGGTTATCAATAAATTGAAAACGTAATGAATAGTCCACCCCAAAATACTCTCCCTCCTTACAAACGTCTATGGATTTTATTTCTTCTGTGGAACACAAAAGATAATATTTTAATTTCCTATTGTATTTTTTTCCCCAATGGTAGTCAAGGGGGAATCAAAACGGTTTGGTACTGCAGCTATCGTTCTTCGCAATATCTTCTTTTGTGTCCCACAGAAAGATGAGAACAATTTTTTTTTGTTCCAAAATTATGGAGCCCTGGACATGACATGCAAGAAAAAAGATATAATTTGAGAGCACGATTAATTCACTCCCTCGATTTACTAGATCACGCACACAATTTACGAATTCGTTCCCTCGTTTTGAGTAAATCGTGCACTCTGTATAATAATTCATGCTCGTTCTAGGTAAATTGTGCACATGAAATAATAATTAGTTGTAGCCTACTTAAGTACGCATTCTCATAAACATGTTGCTGCTACGTTAGGTTATGGACACAGACACTTTAATTCGGATTTGAGTTGGGAATGAGTTATAGAGATATTCTCAAAAGCCTTGCAGCATTGCATGGATTCATTTTAAGTGAAAGGCATTTACATAGCAGAGAACCAGAGGACTCTACTGTACCAGAGACGGTACAATGACACAAATTATATTAAATGCACGGTTTGCTTAAAATGAGGGAACAAATTACTATATTGTGCGCATCATGCATGTCATGTGCAGGGCTCATTTCTCTTGGTGGGAAGTTTACCTGCATTCCTGTATGTAACGGATGGCTCTGGAGAACTCGTTTGTTTTTAGGCTTTCTAAAATGGCTTGCACAGCAGCTTCAGAGGAACTGTAGGGGGATTCAGTAGTGGGATCTCTCCACTCGGCTGCTGGCTCATCGGTCACCGAGGCTGCTGCCGCCCGCAGGTTACTCCTCATCTCACTCATCTCTCTGGACATGTTCTGAAGCTAAAAGGGAGAACATTTAAACACACATGGAGCTCTGTATTAAACAAGCACAATTTGCAAGCCAGACTTTTTCTATTCCAGTAACAAGTGTCTCAACTCAGATGATGAGACACTGATGTCAACATACCTCGGGTACAGAGTTAATTGCGTGAACTTGGCCAATCAGTTTACAGTAAGACTGAAAAAGCAGCAGCAGTTGAAAGTGGAGTTTGTAGAGTCTTTGACAAAGCTCCAGTTGCTGTGAACAAGCATACATAAAATTAACACCAAAATCATCTTCTTTAGAATATAGGACATTTTTACACAACAGTTACAGCATAGGAAATCAAATAAATCTGTAACAAGTAAAAAAAAAAACGAGGCCTGCATGTGAAACAATTTGGCAATGTTCTACTAATACAAGCATTTGGAACAAGTGAGAAAGAAAACATGAGGTTAAAAAGATTGTATAAAACTTACTGCAAGAGATTCCATTTGCTATAAAGCAGGCATTGCGAGACAAAAGGTGAGAAGTGAGAAGGAAGAGAAGTTTTGAATATAGTGTGAAACCATGCAGCCCAGTGGCACATGCAATATAAAGCGTGAGCAATGGCTCCTTCATGCATGAGCAGAAAAAGTGAACAGACAAGCATAGAAAGAAAAACGGTCACAACTGCGCCCTCTTATTTTGATTTTTGCAGAAGGACTGTGCTGGGTAAGGAGAAAAGGCTCAATTGGTACCATATGCCTTTTATTATTGCTTTAACTGGTTATGCCTTGAAGGGAAGACAGTATGGATATTTTAGGTAAAATTTTAGAGATAAACTTTTTTTAGGATTTCTTTAAAGCCTCGCAAACAAGCCTCTTAACAAACATAATACTAGGGGGCGCTGTTGTGAATCAACACAGCACAAGCTTAAAGGGAAAGTTCACGTATATGACTTTCTTCTTTCTGACCATATTTTCAAAGGTCCTGGCTCTTTCAAGATTTATAATGGCAGTGAACAGAGGTCGAGATTTTGCAGCAAAAGTTGGCCTTATGAGTGAAATATGTTTGTGTAAGAATAATTCACAAGAGTGGTGTTTCAGCAGATAATGTAGGACGTAGGCATAGTGTAAGCTCCATTGAGAATATGCAAGTTTTGCTTACATGAAAGGAAATCCAGCCTCTTCTTGGCTTATATCAAAATCCTCCAGCATTTTTCTTTACAAATCCTCATTTTGTGCTTCTAATTTGTGACCTGTGTTTCGTTTCGCTCTTTCAGCTATGTTTCCGCGTTCATCGCTTCTCATTGGCGCTTACGCTTCGCCTACATCCTACAGCATTCGCTGTTTATGAACGAGAGTTTGTTTCTTACCCAAATGTTTTAAAAGGTCTTAATTCACCCTCAGAGCCATGTGGAGCACTTTCTATGATGGATTTATGCATCTTTTTTGCAATCTTGACCACTATTTATTGGCACTATAAAGCTTGGAAGACCAAGGACATTTTTTTATATGACTCCAATTGTATTCGTCTAAAAATCAATTACACCTAGCATGGCTTGAGGGTAAGTAAATCATGGGGTAATTTTCATTTTCAGGTGAACTAACCCTTTAAAGTTAAAGAGCACAGATAGAAAATAGATGTCACTCACAGAGCTATCACAGAACAATCGAAATGCAGAAAATATAAGAAGTACATTGAAATGGAATCTGTCACACATTTTGGTCAACTAATCTCACACATATTTCAGGACACAAGAGACATTACAGTGGCATAAATCCGTAGACAATGCAGCCATACTTAAACGTTGACACAGAAGTCCAAGGGAAAAAAATGACAGAAACGCATGCACTATTTGTGGTAAAGGGAAACATTATAGTTTTAGGTGTTAGACAGCTCCAGGTGTCAGTTAAAGCTCCAATCCGCAAAATGTTGAGATCTTGATCGTGTACTTCAATAATAATGACATTCCTTTACTAGTTATCTCTGGAATGGCTGACTATCTAGCTGAGGTTTCATACCTTCTCCTCCGTTTCAGCGGGCTGATAGGTGATCACTCCATCTCCAGTGCATTTGGGGAAACTAGCCTTACAGTTGCGTAGCCACTGGAAGAGTCACAGGTTGAACAGTAAGTTAAAAAACTTCTTCAAGCTTTCAGTCTGATTTATTTTTTAAATAATCGAATTCTGCTTTATTGTACATACTGATATGACTGCCTCCTTTTTGTTGTTGTAGGTCTCTAAATACTCCTGCAGCTCTAACACACTAAACTTCATCTTCTCCAAGAGCCCATAAGACACAATCTGAAACATATTTAAGAGAAAAGTTTTATAATACATACAGTACATTGCACGCATACACATTGAATGAGGAATTGAAAGGAACACTACCGCTGATGCTTGATTAACTTGTATTCTGGATACAGCATTGACACAATTCATATTCAAACTAGAAACTCACAGTGTCTGCATCAACAAACAACGTGGGGCATTCGGAGCAGGATGTCAGCATCTGGGACGACCTTACAAACTTTGCTCCAATTCCACGAAGGCCATCGCCAAGATAACCAGCAGCATCGCAGGTCAAGGTGCAGAACTTAGTCTGTATACTCTGGAGGTCAGAAGCAACATATCGTGTTTAATTTGTCGAGACCAGCATGTTGTCAGTACCAATAGAATATAATCAAAGGCATGTCTTCATGGCACTACTGAGTTGTCAGCTTTGTGTGGTGAACCAAAGAAAATTCAAGTTAATGAATAACATCGACATCAGTTGAAATAAAATATACAGCCTGCAATGCTTAGGATTTAAAAAAGGACCAGTGACAACCTGTATCTCTGTGAGTTACCTGAAAAAGTGAGGAGAAGACTTGGAAGGTGTAAACCGCACAAGAACCATCCGAGTCGGCCACCAGCTGGTTGAGATGATTGCGCCAAGCCTCCTCGGCATCGTCGCACACAGTCGGCTGGAAGGCAGCCAGGATGGCGGAGAAAAAGGGAGAAGGTGGAGGGGAGGAACGGGACTCTAGCAACAGCTCTTCCTTTTCCTCTTCTGCCTGCGCCACAGAACTCTGCTGGTCTCCAAACCCACTGGAGGAAGTGAGGGATAGAATTATGTGGCGGGGAAAAAAAACATCAGCTATGAGAAACTCGAGATAAGTCTGACTTTTCCAGACGGAGTAAGGTATGTTGAGAGTTTGAAGCTCACAGGCAGTACCTGGGCACACAGCTTGTCTCGTTGTCAGTAAAGAAGTTGTTTTCATTCTGGGGTGTGTCTGCTGTTAGGATGTCAGAACAACTGAAGGCAGGCGGCGACTCGCAAATGCAGAGTGAGATATCATTCTCAATCACAATGACTTCTTCATCTTCTTCAGCTGAATCCTCAGCCTAGATTTAAACAGGATTCACAAGAAGTATTTAGGACACAAAAACATTTATTGTGAAAAAATAATATATGTATATATATATATAAAAAAAGATCAGATTATGTGGATAAATTAGATGGTATTAGTGACTGATCAGACTGATTTATCGTTAATTAAACAATTGTTTTTTTGATCATTCCTGTAGCTAAAATATAGAAGTGATTCCCCCATATCAGCTCCATAATTTACAAACTGCTAAGCATTTATATTGTTAAATATCTTTTAAATGTTAAATTACAAATTTATCAAATTTTTTATCAAATTTTAATTAAAACACTGATTTAATTTTGACATTTATTTTAATTAGGGTGGTTAAAAAAATAAATAAATAAATAAATAAAATAAAAAAAAAATGGCCAACCAAATCTGTATGATTAAAAAAGAACAATACATGTATTAATTTAAAATATGTAGATAAATAAACATTTTAATAAAACCCCCCCCAAAAAAACACAAAACAATGCATGTATTTATAAATAAATATTCACTAACCTTTCAAAACTAAAACTCTTCATGCTGAGAATCGAATTGTTTTTCTTGTTTTAAAGTTTTTAATACTTTTCAATAAAACTTTTCAAATTCAGATATATTAAGAGACCTTTAAAAATTGGAGGACCAATATCTGATTGGTCTGGTCTCATGGCTATGGCCACAGGCAATGGGTACACTCTCTTTATTTGCCCCCTTAGCATTTAGCATGTGAGTGATGTTATAGCCTTGCCCCCCACAGAGAAGCCATACACATTGCCCTAGTGGCTCATCCAGAGCTTCCTTCTTAGACTGTGGTAGGCCTCAAAGTCGAAAAGCGGTTAGCAGAGAAATGGTTAGCAGATAGAAACCGGGAGCTTTTGAAGAGCAAGAATTACTTGCCATGCTGCTTTGCACATTAATCTAATGCTCCCATACTAAACAGGCACGTCATAGAAAAACAGTATCCGCCAACTACTCCCTAAAATCTACCCACGCTAAAAGCCGAGCCAGACAGATAAAGCAAGCACAGAAAGAGATTTCGTTTTCAACCATGTTAATGGAAAAACTCCAGAACAGAAGTGCGGTATGAGTAGGAATGTGTCTGCCCCCAAAGATCAGCCATTTTGAAGCTCTTATTCACCCGATGGTTCGAGCCCTCGGGTACTGAGATCTCAAAGCTGGGTGTTGGGGTGGAAAGAGGAATTAGGTCAACTTGAGTGTTGTCAAAGGAGATGGGAGGCGAGTCCATGGGGTTTAGCTCCTCAGTAGGAGACAGGCTGACATTCTGAAATGAGTAATTTAAGAGAGTTTCGTTAGACTAAAACAGTTTATTAATAAAATACTGTACTTTTTCTTTTCTTGAAGACAAACTAAGCTTTTACGGGTTTGAAAGTGATTAATGACAAAATTTTCATTTTGGGGTGGAATAGCCATTGAAGTGAACAAAATATGAACGGAAATGCAACATTACTAGCTGTGAGGCTGAGAGGATCTGGCTGGCTGTGAGGGACTCTTCCTCAGAAGACTCGTCAGAATCATCATGGACGATTGGACACAGGCTTGGTGAGCTTCCCGAGAGCTGGCTGCAATCCTCCTCCAATGGTTGGGCTTCAGCCTGGTCCAGACTGTCAATGGAATGCCTCCGCGCACCCCAGTTGAAGCTGTCAACTGTCTCACCCTGTCAGGAAAAGGGTAAGAGAAATAAAGAGTCCTTCGAATTGGTATATGGCACACAGCCAGATTTCTAAACGCACACAGTCATAAGCTACAGCATGCTGTTTATGTGAAGGTGCTCAGTCTGTGAGTTTGTTATATAAGGATCTCTAAATATATATGTAGGATTAAAGGAAACCGCAACACAGGAACAAATTTCTTTCTTTCTTTCTTTCTTGTGGAGTAAGTAATAAAGTGCCTGAAGGCCATTTCTTTTGGAGGAGGCTCAAGTTATCACTGCAGCCACATGCCTTGACATCAGAGTCAAGAGTCAACATCCACATTCCTTCACAGATCAAGTTCAGCACTTTACAAAACGCTTTCCTTTGGCTACTCAAAAAGTCGCTTTTACCACACTGCTTTAATCATTTTCTTTTATATTCATACTCGACCAAAACAAAATGGTAAGGAGGATAAAGTCTTTAATACTGTTACACTATAGGTTGGAATGAAAATATGATGACTACTCAAATTTATCCAGAAGGGAGAATTTATTTAAAAGGCTGAATCTGCCCTTTTAAGTGTGTCTGTGGCATCGCAGCTTCAGCAAATTTGGAGAATGACCTCAATGAACCGACTCTAATGATTTCATAAGAGAGTGCAAACTAGAGACGGCCAGGCTCTTAAAATACAGACATACTGAAATATAATAAAAAACGCATAAGCAGTGACTAAACAGCTATAGAGGCTAACCACCAATTAATTTGAATATTTTCTAAAACGCACTACAGTTCAAAAGTTCAGGGTCAGTGCGATTTTAGAAAAGAAGTCTCTTATGCTCACCAAAGCTGCATTGCTTTGACCACACATGCAGTAGAATTGTTATATTGTTGAATATTAGTCAAATTCAAAATGACAGTTTTGAACAGTAAAATCTTTTATAAATGTCTTTACTCTCTCTTTTAGTAAAAGATCTTATAGACCCTAAACTTTTAAAATTCTATGATAAAAAAAAAATAAATAAAACGAAATGTTTAGAACACATTATGTAGTAACCTGCACATTTATACACAAGTAAATGTAAAAATCATCTATGCTAGAATTTCATCTGTCTAATCCAGTCCAGTCTTGATGTGCCATTGTATTTTGAACTTGTTTAAAACAAAACTATACTTCCAGGCAGAGTTATGGACATGCATCGCAATGCACACCATTTGAGAAACACAACATCATCTTGTCCTATGGCACACAGCACAACACTCGCAGATTCCTTACCTGCATCTCCTTGATGGCACAGACATAAACAAGGAGAGGAGAATGCATTACAGTGAGTTAAAGAAAGTTACAGTGGTATAGCGCAAACAGTGCAACAATTCATTTCTGCAAAAGTTTAACGCTCAGCACTGCATTCCCCAAAGGTCCACTTTACTGCAGTCGAAACAAAGTTCGCCCAAGCAATTTGGAAGTCAAAAGATTTCACAAGAGCAAAGCAATCATTTTGGTTTCGTTTTTGAAATATCTGCTCACCTCTCCGTCTTCCAGTTCCACATCCAGGAAGTCAAAGTCTCTGAATACACGGAACTGTTGTTCTGAAGTGGTGTCATCCATGTTTTCTGTGTCCCGTGTGCCGTCCTCAGAGGACACCAGACTGGGCTGGTGCTCAATCAGGTCCAGTTCCCCACAGGATGAGAAAATCACCTGTAGGAAGTGCTTAAGAATGATTTATGAGATATTTTCAAATATTTAACACTGAATGGATAACATATATGCGTCACTTACAGATGGGTTCTTGGTGAGTCCAACTTCTTGGCCACACAAAGTCAATACATTCACCAACTTCTCACGAGTTCTTTTCTAAATTGGGAGAGAAATGATGAAATAAATAAATAAAATAATTATTTATGAATTAATTAAATGTAAATAAAACTAAATTATATATATAAAAATCATTCAATTAAATTAAAATACAAAATAAAATCCCAAAAAATGCATGAAATGAAACAATAAATAAGAACATTAAATTATAGGATATATATATTAATTCCTTAGCAAAGGAGTGTATTTGTGAGTACTCACCTGTGAAGACTGTGGTCGTTTCCAGCTGACAGGCACCAGCACGTGGTTGTTTTGGTAGGAGCCCGAGGATGTAGAGGAGGTACTGCGTGTCACAGTAACCCCTCCTCCATTTTTCCCATCTTGCCTCGGAGAACCGTGAAGCTCGTCATGTCTCCGGCCAATCACCGGTGTCTAAAACACACACACAATGTCACACACCATTAAGCCCAGGGATTTCACGTCTGCTTGTTTCTTTTCATGTCTTGAGCTTATGGCCCTCGGCCCAAAAGTTGTTTTTTTTCAAGTTCATTTCCTTCACTAACGTCAAGTTGCCTCAGACCAACAATTCAGAACCTGCAGGAAAACGTGGATGCCTATTCTCAATGGTTGTACTCCTCTGTGTCTCGTAGTGGAGCTTTGAAAAACAAGAACTTCAATAAAGTGAGCCAAACAAAGCTTAGGGGGAATGTCAGGATTTCCCATATTGAGTTCACCTGCCCTTAATTCCTGTGAAATCCTTTCTGCTGGGATGGAATGGAGCATGTTTTGAGTTCCCTGTCAGTTTTGAGTTTTTTTTCCTGACTGTCTCGCCCACTTGCTAGAGGCTAAATACGTCCCAGAGGTATTTGACAGAGGGCAGAGGAGTCTCCTTTGAGACTCTAGAAGGGCTGTCCAGCTCTCACCGCTCTGGATGCAAAGCGCCACAGCCGGACTGACATCATTTCCTGGAATTCATGCACTACACAAATAGCTCCCTGTTTGGTTCCCACACTTTAATAAGGCCTGGTTGTTCATATTTCCAATACGTTTTAAACCTTACCTTCACGGTATGTTTAAAACAAATGTTACTGTACAATAATAATAATAATAAAGAAATACATCACTTCACCTTGGAAAATGTGGACAAACCTATCGTGCATGCCAGCATTTGGTGGTTTGCTGGCATTGCTCATTTTTACATACTATGCACCATCTAAGATTTACTAATGTAATATACACCATGACTTAAATATTTAAAATTTTTAATAATGAAAATCATCATCATCATCATCATTTTGATAATAAAATATATTAAGTTAAAAATAATAAAAACAATATACATTTTCAGCCTTTTTTCTCTGTGTTGTGCATTTAAAATGACTAAAATAAATATAATATAAGAGTATAAGAGAATATATGAGTTTACTGTTTATATCTATTATGTATATATA
>JAUMHQ010000075.1:9752694-9765725 GCA_032361165.1 Enteromius paludinosus | reverse complement strand
ATAAATACACACACATGCATTTATATTTTTAAGAAAAGTATTATGCTTATTTATTAAATATACTTCTATATAATATAAATTATATATATGATATATATATATGTGAATAGATGTAAATATTTTTAAACATATAAAGTATGTGTGTATTTATATATACATAATAAATATACACAACACACATATATTGTGTAAACAAAAACTCTTATTTTGAATGTGATTAACCATGGTTAATCGTTGTCAGCGCTAATACACAATGTAATATAATATAATGTAAAACAAATGAAATAATCAAATGATAAAATATCGCAAATGGATGGTACCAAAAATGGCATCACAAAATGTTTAAGACCATTTTTTGTGCTTTCAAGGTCAAATGCTAAAAAATATTATATCTAATAATAAAAAATATATTTAGTGTTTTTCCCCAGTCTTACTTTTTCCTGTGTTTTTGTTTCTCCTGTGTTTTTCATGTGCATTTCTTTTTTTTTTTTTATTAAGTAACTTTATAATACTTTATAATACAAAATAATATAATTGTATTAAATAAATCATATAATATATCATTTAAACCACCAACGTATGGAAGTATAGTTAATTATATAGAGACCAAAAAAAATGTTTATCTTATCTAAAAAGTCACCACCCTTTCTCTACATTCCAGCAGCACACTCATCCTCTTACGTTTATGAGGTGCAACCTGGGATGGTTTTTAAACAGTGCTGAGTTTACATGCATGCTGGATAGTTTCTGGTCGCTACAAAAATGATTTTAAATCATTTATGTATAAGCCTCATGAGAAACATAAATTCAGTGTCCAAACTTTTGGCTTGTACTGCATAATGACAAAAAAGGAAGGAAGACAGATAAAGACATGTCATACCTCTGAAATGTCAAAATGAAAGTCAAGGGTCTTTCCAGGCAGGGCTTTGGAGGGTGTGTCCCAAACACGCCTGACATCCACAGTGGATGCGTTACTCAGCGGGGACGAAGGCGAAACCAGACTAGCCGAGCGGGAGACCACCAGCTTTAATATGTTCAAGGCTTCCTTCCAGTGTGCAGTCTGAAGTCACAGAAACAAACACAAAACAGAACTCAGTTATTCTCAAAGGACACATTCAGAAGCTAGCTCACCTCCCAAAGCATTACATACAGTCAATCAATCCATCTTCGTCTCTTCTTCTGCCGAGATAAACACATGAGCGGCGCTGGAAGCAGTAGTTGAGAGCAGCGTCTTTGCTGTGAGGCCACACTGAAGGCCTCAGTAATGTGGACAGCAGCCAATAGGACTGACTGTTTATAGACTGCTGCTGGGTGTGCCTTTGGATTTATAGGCCTGGCACAAGGTCATGTTTTTTAATTCTCTTTTTTTCTCCCTCCGAAGGAAGAGTTGAAAAATGGAAAACCAGCGGTATTACTATGGATCTAACACAGCTTGAAGTTTTAAAGTAGAAATGCTATAAAACACTATTAAGTCATGAGTAAATTTAGGCTGAATGATCCCTGTCAGTTATAAGCAATCATTGTGGATCATTTTAGAAGCGTCTGCAATAAATATTGCGCATTGTGTATAAAATGATCACTGATTTGTTATGTCTTCATGTTGTGTTTCCTTGAACCGTTTGATCTATATTCAATTTGATTTAGATTCACAAGCTCTTGATTCTGAATCAATTTTGATTCATTTGGTTATGTTTAAGTTATAACGTCCATTCTAACCATTATCTTACAATAGTCTTTTTATGTACCACAATTTTATATTTATATATATATATATATATTCTTTTTATATTATAAAATACAATAAAATGATATATAAAAAATGTTAATAAAATTAAATGAAATCTTAATATTAGATGATAAACTAATGTTTCTTTGGTGACTAACTGAAAACATTGTTTGAATTAAAATTATTAATATTACAAAAATTTTAAAATATAAAGAAAGCTAAATAGTGTAAAAAAAAAAGAAAGACATCTAAAAAGTAAATATTTCAAAAATTATGTTAATTAATAACAATGATCAAAGCACAAACTAAAAAATGCAAATTCAAGCTCATCCAAACTATGAACAAAATACTAAAACATAAAAATCTAGTATAAATCGCATACAAAAAAGTTTTTGTTTGCATAATATATGTATGCGTTCTGTGAACGCTTATTATGTTTCACTAGTTCAAGCTACCTCAATATACTATAAGCATGTTTGGCGTGCTGTCGGGGGCGAGCTGGGAGTTCGGTGAACCCCGAGCCCTAGTAACGAGAGCCCAAACAAGGGCGTGGCTCGGAGTCCGGCTCAAACCCTGCTTGGAAGGAGCAAAAGGCGGAGAAGGGGAGGAACGAGATGCGGAAGGGAAGGAAACTGGACTATTTATAGTGGAGAGTTAGTGACTGGATTGGCTTACGATGTGGGTGGTACTGATTGGGAGACTGATAGCAGCTGAATCGAGTTTCGAACACACTTCCTCCCGAAATTGGTTTATAAAACTTCATATGTATACTGTTAATACACACACATGCAGTATATATTTAAAAATATATATTTACATGTTTTATGTATATTCATATAATTTATATTAATAAATATAATATTTATTACTACATTTATGTTCAAAAATATATTTCATTTAACATTTTTCAGAAATATTTACATGCATGTGTGTGTATTCATATATACATAATAAATCAGCATACATACATATATTATGTACATATATATATATATATATATATATATATGTTTTTATCATTGTATATAAAATAACATTGCATTGTAGGTCATTATTTTATATATTTAAATGACTACATTTTAATTAAAGTTGTGGAACAAATTCCATAAATAAATTCTGTATGTATTAAAATTCAAAAGAGTCACACCTGAACAAACTTCTCTATGGTTGTTAAAACTTCCATGTTAAAGAGTTTGGCTTGAATACCACTCAGGTCCATGTGACTCAGCAGACTGTAGATGATTTGCAGAAGAGTTTGTTGCATGCTGGGTAATCCTTTCTCCAACAACTGTTTACAAAACAAAAACAAGTTTTTGTGTAGTAGACATTTTTTTCTAGTTTATCATAATTTTTTCATTGACATTAAAAATGTCGTAAAGTTAACTTTTATTTGCGGTCTTCTTACCTCCGCCATGTAAGTAACCATGCCAAGTGTGCTATCGCTAAACGCTTCATGCAGGTAGCGGCACACCACATTGACCCAAGAGAAGCAGTCTCGAGTATAGGAGTGTGTTTTGTACAGTGTCATCACATGGGCAAGGTTGGACAGCTTGGAGTTCTTTTCCTCAAGGCAAACCTGTCAGTAAAAATGAGTGATTCTTAGCAAATACATGTGATGCAGATCTCTGATTAGCTATAAAAGTGCATTTATAGTGTGGTTGAGGTAACAAAAACATACCTGGGAAATTCTCTCAGCCACGTCCTTGCAGAATTGAGTAGGTGAGTCGAAGTGTAACACAAGATGTGGGATGAGGCAGAGTACGTTCAATGGGAAACCTGAAAAGTAACAGCAGATTTGTTTTCAAAATCCCACTTAAAATGAGAAATGATCATGAATTTCAGTGGATTATTGGAGGATTATGTTACAAAGGTACATTTAGGTGGTAGTACAAATGAAAAGGTCTACCTATGGCTTGTGAGGTGTCCACCACAGGAAGGCGTGAGACGGGTGTGAGCTGGCAGAAAATCTCCAAAGTGAGTTCCGTGGTGTTTGCAGAGGTGAAGCCCTTCAGAAGTAGCTGCTGAAGCCCAGAGAACTCCTTCCATTTTAGCTGGATCTGGATCTTCTCCAGCTTTTCTCTGTATTCCTGCTTATCCAATGAGATGTGGCCAAGCAGCTTCCCTAACAACCTGAGAGACATCTGATACTCGAACTCAAAGTCTGACTCCATTAGTGACACCACTGCCCAGAAGATGGTGGCCAGCAGGTTGCGAGGATGGTTGGCATTGGTCGGGTCGGTGGAGACCACATTGTCTCTGGAGGATGATGAGGACAGGGATCTGAGCTTGGAGATATTGCTCTGATGATGGTGGATGCGGTCCAAAGTGGCGCTCCGGGGAACCTCGGAGGAACGCTCAGGCTCTCCGAAACGCTTGGGTACGGAGTAGCTACGCTGGTGGCGTATTCGCTCAGAGGCAGTGACTGATCCTGGAATCATCTCCAGCTGACTGGTGCTTTTACGGTTTAGTGTTAACTTGCTGCTGGATGGAAGATCGGGAGAAGATGCCCTGCAGGAACACAGACTGATCACTAACAATCATCAAAGCCTCTTGGACTTGTGATGTTGAAGTTAGAAGACTCTAAAGCTGCGTTCACACCAAGAATGATAACTATAAAGATAACAATATTGCATCGCCTGACTCTTAGCTAATCACATAGACCTATAGAAATGCAACACCTATCACGGCATTCTTATTTAAGGTTTATTCAGTATTATTCCGCTTGCTCAGGAGAAAATTACCCTCCTCCATCCCCAGCTCCTCCTTTTGCTACAGGCAGGACTTGTTTTTTTTTTTTTTATATGAGCCTCCTTTTATCTTAAATAATGTGTTACACTTTCTGTTCCGTTTACCCTAGGGGGGTACATGGCAGGCTACATGGATGGCAGTGACATTTTGTCCAAAACAGAACCATACCACCAAACTGTATGGCAAGTTTGGCTACAGTGGTCCTGACAGAAGTAATGCTGTATGGCAGGAACTTACCTTAGTATAACAAAGAAATCATTGTTCTTAAGGCATTCAGCTAGATTATCCACCACTGACTCAAGAGTAAGGAGAAGCTCCATCACATAACCCTGCATAGAAGATGCGATGCATTCTAAGTTGATTCGTTCACTGAATCAGTCTCAACAGTCATTACAGAAGCAAAAGCTCACCTGAATCTCCTCCCCGTGCTCCCCGACCACCTCCACCAAGCGTGAAAGCAAGTCAGACACGGCCAGGGCTGAGAGGGGCTGCCGCAGAGCTCTGAACACCTGGAAGGAACGTCCAGCATAATGTCTGGAAGAGCTGCACAGAGCCAACTGCAATGCCACTTCACTCAGCTGCTGTTCAAGCCGAATGTCTACAAACATATAGAACATGGCATGCAAATATGATTATAAATATAGTCGAGAGTCACAAGCTTAGCTATGCCATACTGATGTAGACGAACACTGGAATGACTTTGGACAAATGTGACTGACCTGATTTAGACTCTTTGAACACAGACACTACATGTCTCAGGAAGTTGGTGAGCTGTTCTGTGCTCTTGGAGTGTTGAGTCTTAGGAGTGATGTCTTCATGGCTCCACAGGGGTCCAAAAGGCCTAAACAAGTGACACGTTCATGATCTCTTACATATGCAATATAAATTGTTAGTGACAGGAGAAGCTGCTTTGCCTCGACAGCAGTGCAACAAGTTCGTGCTCGTGGCCAAAACTACCACTAGATGGCAGATTAGGCCAAAAGATGCTCTTTCCCTGCAAACCACCAAGAGAGCTGCTGTGTTTCTGAAGTTTTGATTGAACTTAACTCATTTAAAACTTAAAATAAATGAATCAGTTGCTACATTAAATATGCATGAAATCTTTTGAAGATGAGGGGAGAAATCCAGTAGTAAACATTTTAAATGGTTAAAAAAAAAAGTTTGTTTCAGTTTTAGGACAACTTTGAAGAAAGGTTTTGATCCACTTAAAATGTTGACTGCTGTAATTTGAATTAATATTGAAGTAAAAAAAGAAAACAGTGAATGTGTTCTGTACATCCTGTAAAAACCTGTTCACACTGGCAGCTCAAATCCAGTTTCTTCATATCCAATTAATATCTGACTACCATAATAATTATTTCAATACTTTCTAGTTACAACCAAAAATGTTGGCAACCAAAAATGATGGCAGAAAAAAAAAAAATAAAATACTACAAAAACAACACCTGATCACAAGAAAATAACCAGTCCTAAAATTGTGATCTGGAATTGTCTGCAGTGTGAACACAGTCTGAAAGAACCAACACCAGACGGACGCCCTTTTAAGCAACACCCCAGCTGCTCTGATGTAGACTGATGAAATGCAACATACAAGTCTGTAACATCTTGAGAGATGTCAGATGTGAGACGTGTCAGATGTGTCATTTCCTGAATCAGTTCCTGAACAGCTCTGGAATATTCACATGAAATAACCTTTCATTGTGGTTACATAACAAGTAAAAAACAAGTAACAACGGCCCCTATTAAAATGATTTAACATTTAAACATAAACTTTTTTAAGTTCAATAAAACACAAATTTAACATAATAAAACATTACAGCATTTACTTCACCTATATATATATATATATATATATATATATGAACTTTTTTAGTGTTTTAAAGGAAATCTCTTATGCTCAACAAGGCTGCATTTATTAGTTTAAAAATATAGGTGAAATATTTTTCAAATTTAAAAAACTGTTTTCTATTTTAATATATTTTAAAATGGCATTTATTACTGGCATGGCAAAGCTGATTTTTTAGCAGCTATGAGTATCACATAAAACCTCAGAAATCATTGTAATATGCTCTTGAGATATTTTTTTTTTAATCATTATCAGTGTTGAAAAGAGTTCTTTTGTAACATTAATAATCTCTTTACTGTCACCTTTGATACATTTTTGTGTCCTGGTAGAAAAAAAAGTATTAATTTCTTTAAAAAAAAAAAAAAAACATGATCCCAAACATGATTTACTGTAGGTTCATGTACCTGGTAGTGAGAAACTCAATGAGTTTGCTGCTTTTCTCGTCATCTTCAGTGCTGCTCTCCATCTGCTCCACCTCTTCCTGGGCCAGATGAGGAAGATTGGAGCTGCTGCCTCCGAGGCTCAGACTAGACGAGGTAGAAGAAGAACTGAGGCCAGAATCAGGAACCGGAGATGCCTGGCAATTCCGGAGGAAGTCCACGCCACCTGAACACCACACGTACGGTGAGTAAAAGTTTAGGAAGGAACAAGCTCTGAAGATGAGCCCGTACTTAACTGAAATATCTCAACAAGACAAATAAAGTAATAACATTTCTAAAGAGCCAAATACAAAACAATACTTCAATCACCTATGACAGGGGCTGGTGAATCTTATCAGCATTATTTTGACTTGGCCTAAACATGCTTTAACTGCAGAAAAAACATTGAGACCACCGTCCCTTTGGAGCAAGAAGACAAAAATAGTCCATAGGAATGCTCTAATCAGACCTTTTGATGCTCTGTGTACATATAATTGTTTTTGGCTGCGCTTCCAGAAGTTGTTCTTGCACAGATAAGAATTCTCACCCTCCACCCCTCCACAGGATTTCAACATGACTGCACTCTCCAAAGCATGTGTCAAATACCAAAGTCAACGAGTAAGTATTCATGCAAGGTGGGTGTGATAAACAGGATTCATGAAAAGTTGATTAATTTGTAATTAATTTCCCAACATTTAATAAAATGTAGAGTTTCACAAAGTGCCAAAGCATTCATCATTGAATTCCTTGACGTTCATTTACAGGTCTAACAGTTATATAAAAACACACTTGCGAAATGAATGCAGCTGCAGCATAGTTTCAAATGACCTATTCGAACCTCATATGTATCATAGGCTTTGCATGTATTATAAATTTTTTTACCTTCTGACCCCTGTAGGCTCTTAGAAAGTTCGACTACCACAAACCGCAAACACGATGTTTAAACAAAAAAAAAAAATAATTATTTGGATATTAGTACCTGTGTAGAAATCGGGCTGGTAGATGGGTTTGAAAGTCAGGCTCTTGTTGCTGTTGGCATCTCTGGTGTTTAGCAGAACAGAGGCAACGAGGCTGAAATTGTTGTTGCAAGATAACGTGATGAGAAGGTGTAACAGGAGCCTCTTACAGTGTTCAAACACCTCTGGGCGGTAGTGGTCCATACCTAAAAAAAAAAAAAGAGTCCAAATCTTAAAGTTAAAGGTTAACATTTGTACTTCTAGTCATTTATTATTGTTTATGTCCATTCGAGGGGTTTATAGAGGAGATACATGGGAATATCTCGTTCTAGCCTTTCTTTCAACATCTAAGTGCTGAATTTAATGTTTTCAATCTGCAGGAAAACAAATATTTCACCCATTTCTACAAAAAGACAAGGTGGGAACATTGTTCTCATAGCAAGCCACATAGTTGTAGTCATAAGACACATTGAAGGATAGTTCAGATGAGATTAGATAAAAATAAAAAAAAAAGACAAAAGCAAATCCATTTTGGACAAAAATACCATGTACAACAGTGAAAGCAGCACTTTTCATCTGAAAACACCTGACTCGAAAATGTATAATCCCTGATAAATTGTGATGAAAACAGAACACAGAGGCTCTACTGACCCAGGAAACAGGCATGGAGCAGTAGAGGGAGGTGTAGGGCCCAGTCTTCCTTCACACTGTGATCCACCACCAGCTCCGTCATGAAGATCACTGCTATGTTACACCTACACCAGACAAAACACACTGGTCTTTCAGTACATGAACAAAAAAACACATACCAGCAATGACCTTTCTAAAAGAACAGAACAAATTCACAGCTGTGACAGAGTAACAAAACAATTGTTTTAAAGGGAGTGTGTTGGTTTTGTCATTACATTGAGGATGGCCATTGTTATCATAGTTCTTAAGTAGATGTTAAAAAGAACATTGGTAACACGTTATCAAGGTTTTTTTCGGGTCAAAGGGACACTGACGACAGCACGGCAGCTTCTGATCATCTATTTTCCATCTGTCTGATAATTGCAGAGTGACGTGCTTTAAGATTTCAGCATTACATAATCCGTGGGATTGATAAGAATCACATTTTATGATGAGAGATTACATTTAACGAGTCAACTTACAGTGCTTTAAAAGCTAGTGTGTAATTCCCTACGAGACTGCGACATTTAATCTAAATCTGAATAAAAGGACGTTACGTAAAATAATACTTTTGTGCCTTAATGGGTGTTTTATTGTAACGCTTTGAATAAATATATAACTAAATGTATTTAAATGATGTGTTTTATTTTGAGAAAAACAATACAAATGCAATTAATAAATAACATTTATTATATAAAAATATATATAATGTTTAACCTGTGAAGGGGTCCTCGTGGGGTGACTGTTTCGGGTAAATAGTCGACCAACGGTGCCCAGCAGCCTCCGTTAACTGGCATGGGAAGAGGAAGCGGCTGATTGGTTTCCAGCACACTCATAAGCCACATGGCATACGGTGGAAGCGGTTCACCTGCAGGCAAAGTAAAGAGGTTCAAAACAACACGCCATCCTTGACAGGTATGCCTTTCATCCGTGAAACTTGTAATAAAACTGGAATTTACCCTCAAAGCATGAGTGGTATGTAGACAGACAAACTCCATTACTGCCATACCTCTTGTCTAATGCAATCATGCTCAAAAACCATTAAGCTAAAGCTATTTCAAGCTGAGATGCATTACCTGAGCTTGCTATCGGAAATATCATCTCAAATCCAAAAAGGGCCTGAACTATTTTACTGCTTTAAAGCCGTCCTCAGGCCAGAACGGTCTCAACATCCATGGCCAAAAGAGAAGAATTTTAGACTTCCAGTTCCAACTACTGAACTTGACATTGCTCAGAAGCTCTTCCACTGCATCTAGTAAATATCAATCAATCCTGAAGCTAAAACTTTACTCACTTTTTTCCTCATCGTAGGAACCTCCAGAACTGCTGCTGTACCGAGACTCCAGGCGGTTGTGTGCTCGTAAGATGTTGCTCATCCTTTGGTGGACAGAAATAAAAAAGACTTTTGTCAGTACAAGTATAAAATATAAAAATGCTCCAGATCTAGACAGTTCTTCTTAGGCTGCTCCAGGGGAAGCGTACGGCAAGGTTTTTGCATCTTGAGGAATTATAATGATGTTTTGTTTGCAATCCTTAAGGTGGGCGTAACCTCAAACTGTAATTAACTGTGACCCAGGGAAAAAAGACCTGCACCTGAATAGAAAGAGTGTAAGGGCACATATGTAAATAGCATGATTTGTGGCACATACCTGTCATCACACTCCTTTGTGATTGGCGAGTCATCTGCCTCAAGGATGTTTTCCTGACCACACACCAAAGTTTTGCTGCTGGAAGGTGGACCTTTAGAGACATGCGGTGTTTATTAATATTTCATGTGGCATGTGATATACATGCAAGCCATGAATGCTAACTCATAGAACGTATGTATGCAAGACATTTCCTCTAGTATACAAACCTGAAGTGCTGGTGGTAATTTTGCTTGTTGCTGAAAAGCGGTAAAACGGAGGATTGTCACAATGCACCACTACGGGGTTCACAGGATCCGTCTGTTGAAGTTCATAAAGCAGCTCCTCCATGGTTTGAATGGTATTGTTGCGACACAGATATATCACCACCTTCTTAATCTGAGCATAAACAGAGGATTAACATAACAATTTGACCTTTTCTGATTCTTTCACCAAATGACCTGCTTTATCAACAATCTGATCAAATCTGACACCAAATATAATTAAATAAATAAATGTAGAATTTACATGAGGCAGAAGAGAGGTGTCGCTGCTGACTCCGCATAAGCTGATGAGGAACTGCATGGTGGTCCGCAGGTTATTAGTCCACCGTTCATTACTGACCAGAGCGTTCCAAGCGTTTTCCATTTCTGCACCTGGGACATCGTCCCCATACTAACACACACAGAGACATAAGGCTACACAATTAATACAAATTTCTAATCGCAATTACGGATGCCACAATTATACATAATTGCTCAAAGCAGCAGTCCATTTAGGTTATTCTGTGTGTTATTGTATTTCTACAAGTTATCTTATGGGTTTTTGCATTGTTTTAATTTTAGTAGAGTTTAAGTTTAGTATAGAATTATAATACTGAGCATATTTCTACTTTTTTTAGTAAAAAAAAAAAAGAGGTCAGTTTTCAGTTCTTCATTTGCATCTAAAAATATTGCATGCTTTTGCTTCAGACAATGGCATAAAGATCATTCAGTGTAAATTCTGATGATACTGTTTTAAATCCGTTCAGCCAATCTCCAGGTCTGGCTATAGCACTTTTAGCGCAGCTTAGCATAGATCTAATTAGACCACTAGCATCTAGCTCAAAAATGACCATAGAGTTTCGATACTTTTCCTATTTAAAACTTTACTCCTCTGTAGTTACATCTTGTACTAAGACTGATGGAAAATGAAAAGTTACCATTTTCTAGGCTGATATGACTAGGAACTATATTCTCATTCTGGCGTAATAATCAAGGAACTTTACTGACGTCCCAAATGGTAAAACTCAACTGTTTATTTCTAGGTGAGTTGGCGTGTGCATTTAATAATCGCAGTTACAATTTGAATGGAATAATTGACAATTAAGATTTTCTTATTGATAATAGTGCAGCCCTACAAAGACATACACATTACTGTGCTCTTTTAGTATCTTTGGGTAGTTTTAGAGTCTAACAAACACTAAAGTAACAACGATTCAAAGTCATACCTTTGCGGTCATGAACATGAGGTTGTTTAGGACCAGAGAGGAGGCCTGCAGTGACCCCCAGCCTGTGCCTCGGAGCAGGTGAGGTGCTGAGGTGTTGTGTGTATATCCCTTCGTGCTGTCTCCAGAGCTGCTCGGACTCGGGACAGTGGGCAGCAGGCCTCCATCTACCAGCTCGATGTTACTGAGCCAAGGGAGCAGGTAGGTCAGCATGACCTGACGCCCATTTGGATGAGTGCTGGGAAACCTCTGACTCACTTCTAGAGATGATAGAAAAAAATGCATACATTAAATGTTATCAAATATTTGAATACGTGTGTGTGTATATATATATAATAATAAAAGGACAAAATAACTAAGCTACTAAAAAATGAAAGCTAAAAATAAAAACTAGAAGTATTTTAATGAGTAATATTAAAATAACATTGTGCTACAGATGTGGTCAACAGAATTTAAGTTCTATTTAAACCACATAAACACTGTGTCTATCACTATCCTTCCATTTTATACCTGAGAAAAGGGGCAGGGTGAGTTCAGGGTACATTCTGGCAAGTTGCTTTGAAAGCTGGGATACAGAGAGACTGTAGAGGGGGGGAAGAGGCCCATGTGTCCCATACAGGATAGCACCACTTTTCTGTTCCACAATCCTCTTAGAATACACAGACAGCTTGGCCTCCAGAATCTATTCAACCACAAAAACACACACACACACACAAACAGATTAGGACACAAACACGCCATTTAATCCAGTACACTTTCTATTATTGCAACACTTCTTTGGCAGAGAATGTTCTCTCTCTGACCTGCATTAATTGCATAGCGATCTCGTAGATCTCCCTGTTTGTGTCGGACGCTTTGAAGAGAACAAGGTTCAGCAGAGTCACAATATCACTGGAGTAGTTTCTGCAACACAAAACAAAAGACTTACATAAAACATGTTACACATAAGATTACTTTAGCTAAATATGTGAATGAGAGGCTTCATTTCAAAGACACAGCCAGTCTTGGCACCATATACATACGCAAATTATCATGAGAAAAAAAGCAAGCAACCACCGCCGAATCTCTATTTGAATAGGATTTTTCTTGCTGTTGGAAATCTGTATATTATAATCTGGCAAAAGAAGTAGCCTGAAGAAACTTTTTTTAATATATAAATGAATATTATAATATTATAATAGTATTAGTCAAACGATTAATTGCATCCAAACCAAAATATTTTGTTTAATTAATATATATATATATGTATATGTGTGTGTGTGTGTATTTTGCAAGTAAACTCTTCATTTATTATGTATATATCAATACGCACACATACAGCATACATTTTGAAAATATTTACATATATATTAATATTCATAAATTGTATATTATATATAAATTAGGGGTGGGCATAGATAATTTTTTTAAATCTAGATTAATCGAGATTAATTTTGAAATTAATCTAGATTAAAATGGCTCATTTGAGATCTGCCAATAGCATTCAGAATTGATGTGCTACCTATTATATTTGAGATATCTGTGTGTCAGTACTGCCATCTTATTATTTATCAACA
>JAUMHQ010000075.1:9736209-9747116 GCA_032361165.1 Enteromius paludinosus | reverse complement strand
GAGACTCCAGAATGCCATGCATGTGGACAAGACATCCAGGACCTCTGGCAGAAAAACAGGCACACAATATTAAAGATCCAGCAGCATATTTATCCATGGGCATGGGGTACTTTTTATCCCTGTTTGTACTAAACCCATCTGGTAGGATTGCTGCCAAAAAGCTATTTTTTTGTGTGTCTCATCTGACCAAAGAATCCAGTGGAATGTAAATTACATTGTGTCTGAAAACACTTCAGAGATATTTTACCAATACAATTCTTTGGATGCCAATACTTGTGGACAACATGCATTGGAGAAAAACATTTATTTCATGATATTTTCTAAATTTCCTCAGTAAATTTATTACTCTTTACTCTCTAATTGTTTTACTTCAATGAAAGGTGAGAATATTGGTGAATTTTTTGAAAGAAAGATCAAAAAGATCAACAATGCAGATTTATTTTTAAATGTTCTTTTGCTCATATTTACCATGTGTGCCAATATCATATTTTATATTTAAAGGTTTACACACTTGACCAACTATTATCTACTGTGACGTGATATATTTGTAATTCCACTAACTGAAAGCAGAATGAAATATTTACATGTAGGAGAGGTTATCCATGGGGTGAAACATGCTTGTCTGGATATTTGGGATCTCCACACCCTCCAAGCCACTGCAGAAACAGAGTATCCAAGCTTTATTATTAAGTCCTTTATCAGGAGCCTTCGGTTATTCTGCTGACCTCCATCCACTCTCTGAGTTTCTGATTCTGGAACAAAGCCTGGTCTGCTGTTTATTTGTTTTGTCAACAGTCTGGGCTGCAGCCCGAAACAAGCCCACAAACACTAACTCAACTTTACGTGAGACTCATTTCATCTGGAAACCTACCTTTGTTGCACGGTCACAACAGCACACTGCATTTTTTTAAAAACATTTATTGTTGACAATCAAATGAAAGCCCCAGATAAGGCTATTACTTACAGAGACTGGAGCTGAATTAGGTGGTTAAATTGGCCTGGATGGATGTGGTCCAGTGGGTTTTGGGAAAGATTCCTACAAATGTGAAAACACAGCAGGTAATTTTATGCAACAGTTACATGTAATAATGAAGTGTGTGTACATACAGCAGCACAGTTACTCACAGAATCTGCAATGAGGGTAAATCTTTGAATATAGTCACTGGAAGTTCCTTTAATAAGTTACTGGACAGATCCCTAAAAAGGCAAAGAGGACATGTCAAATTAAACTCACTAATAACTCACTAACCATTCACACTCATTCACAGCAACGCTTCATCTTCACTTACAGGTCGTTCATCATGCGCAGAGACTGGAAGGTGTTCTCCAGCAAACTATTGATGAAGTTGCCTCTTAACGACCTACAAAACAGCAAGGATGAGAAGAGTAAGGATCAACCACATCAAGAGGGTCCTGATCTGGAACTTGTCTCTTTAACCCCTTTCCTGTTTTTGGCTGGAGCTTAAAAGTACAGAAACGTCTTGGTTACGTATTGTAACTCTCGTTCCCTGAAGAAGGGAATGGAGATGTCACGTCGTTGACCGACGAATAGGAATCTCGCTTGGAGATGTCCAATCCACTCTGCGTGTGTGTAAACACGCCAATGAAATTGGCATACTCCGATTAGTAGCCAGCTGATCCTAATCACAACATGAGTATAAGTAGGTCAGCGTTAGAGGCGTTCATTCGTTTTTCGCTAAGGAGCTGAGCCGGTGTTCATAGGCCCCTTAGCGGCTGTACAGTTCCATCGTGATGTGACGTTTCCTTTCAGTCGGTCACTTCGCGACGTCCCTACCAAAACGCCATGGAAGCTGCCCCTTCCAGCGTTGTGTGGGAGTCTCCCAACCTGCTGTGTTTGGTCTCTAGGAAGGAACTCGACTACATGAGCCAGCACTGCACTACCTCAGTAACTAGAACACTGGGACGTCTTACCAGACGTACCGAAGTCAACATCTCTAAATGGATTGAGGACAGAGCTCACACATTCATGATCTGCTCATGCATATGGAATATAGGAGGATATTGAAACCCTCAATACAATGGGGACATGGTATAATCTTTTTTTTAGTTTTTTTTTTACCATGAATACCCCCTGAGATCCTCAGAGGGTAACAATCAGGGGTTCCCAGCCCTCTAGCGGTTCTCAAGGATACATCGCCTCGAGGGCCTGGCGTCAGATGCTCCGCAACATCCGACTGCCGAGGGGATCGGAGGACACACAGTGTCTGCTAATAAGGATTTCTGGAGAAGGATACCAAGCTGACCGAACAGGTCCTACTCCGGTTCTTCAGCTCTGTTTGAGGTGAGAACACGGGAAGAAATCTGTTCAACACGAAGGCTATAAAACCTAGCAAACGTGTTGGGGGTCGCCCAACCCGCAGCCCTACAAATGTCTGAAAGCGAGGCGCCACGTGCCAACGGCGAGGATGCAGCTGAACTTCTAGTTGAGTGAGCGCGTACACTGAGGGGGTAGGGCACACCCTGTGCTTGGTAAGCCAGGGTGATGGCATCCACTATCCAGTGAGCCATCCTCTGCTTAGAGACGGCATTCCCCTTCTTCCGTCCTCCATGACAGACAAAGAGCTGGTCTGAGGTCCTGAAGCTGTGTGTCCGGTCAACATAGCATCTTAGTGCTCGGACGGGACACAGCAACAACAAGGTTGGGTCTGCCTCCTCCGGGGGCAGCGCTTGGAGGTTCACTACCTGATCTCGGAATGTGGTAGGAACCTTGGGCACATAAACAGGCTGTGGCCTCAGGGTTACCTGGGAATCCTTGGGGCCAAACTCAAGGCACGAATCGTCGACCGAAAATGCCTGGAGGTCCCCTACCCTCTTGATGGAGGCCAGTGCAAGCAGGAACAGAGTTTTCATAGAAAGAAAGTTCAGCTCTACTGTTGGCAGGGGCTCAAAGGGACCCTCTTTCAATGCTCTCAGCACAAGAGAGAGATCCCAAGAGGGTACAGTAGGGGGCCTAGGAGGATTTAACCTTCTGGCCCCCCTAAGGAACCTGGCGACCAGTTCATGCTAACCCACCGACCTTCCATCAATGGGCCTTGGCTCCAACCCCTGCTGCAAAAACAAATGCACGACTCTGATCGGGCATCTCTGGGGGTCTTCTCCTTGAGAAGAACACCACTCAACGAACAGGTTCCATTTCAACGCGTAGGCAGCTCTTGTAGAAGGCCCTCTCGCTGAAGAAATAGTGTCAACTACCCCTTGAGGTAGGTCACCTAGAACCTCCGCGTCCCGTCCAGGGGCCAGACGTGGAGTTTCCAGAAATCTGGGCGCGGGTGCTATAGGGTGCCCAGTCTCTGAGTCAGTAGATCCTTCCTCAGAGGAATCGGCCAAGGAGGGGCTGTCCCGAAGAGCATGAGTTCGGGGAACCAAGTCCTGGTGGGCCAGTAAGGGGCTACCAGCAAGACTTGCTCCTCGTCCTCCCTGACCTTGCACAGGAGCTGTGCAAGAAGGCTCACTGGGGGAAACGCATACTTGCACAGTCCCTGCGGCCAGCTGTGCGCCAGGGCGTCTGTGCCTAAGGTTCCCTTGGTCAGAGCAAAAAAAACAACAACTTTAATTTAATATATAAATGGAAAGTTTAAAAATAGAAACATTAAAAATATTTAAAAACTGGCTACATAAGCTATATGAGTTTTAACTTTTAAATAATTTAGATCAGAATAAATAAATAAATGAAAACAAAGTTGAAACCAAAAATCTGAGATAAAATATTAAAATGAATTGAAATGTAAAAAATATGCAAAATAAAATAATTCAAACCAAGTATTAATCTCAACTATACATTTAAAGAACAATCGAGTGAAATATTGACTTCTACCTATGAAACTCATCAGATGGTATAATTATCTTCAGCTCAAAAAATATATTAATACTAATAAAGTTTATACTCACAGCACAGTTAGATGTTCACAACCGAGGAAAGTTGACATGCCCAAAGTCTTAATGCGGTTCCCCTCAAAATCCCTTTAAAAGAGCATGTTAACATTTATTAATGAGTGAACATTCATAATGCAAATAAAAATTATAGACAAACAATTTAATACAGGCAAACTGACATGTACTTCATATATACATGATATTTAAAGATAACATGACAGCTGAAGGTCAAAGATAATTTGGTTTCACTCTTAGAAACACGTCTACACATCAGTGAAATCCAACTCATTCTGTTGCTCTTGGCTGTCAGTGACGGAGACCATGGCCAAAGAGAGAATAACAGTGGCATTAGCAACTGAGAACATAGTGTTCTTGTACTACAGAGATGCTCTAAAGAAGGATGAGCCCATTTTAGCATTCAAGCCCCCCTAAAAATCAAGAAAACAAATGCTGAAATAATAAATAAATACAAATTATATATATATATATATATATATATATAAATTATAAATTACATAAATTATATTTATTTACAATATTAATAATGTATTTATATTGTTAACGTGTAGAATTGAACGTAAAGCAATTTAAATGACCGTTGTAACCAATGTTTTAAGTATCTATGAATATTCAATGAGCAATCTGAACTATTCTTGAATCTAACTAATATAAACTATAACTAATATAAATATATAACTAATATATATCCAATAAAACTATCACTTACTATGTGTTTAAATTTTGAATAATTCACTTCAACTGGTATTCACTGTTCAAAAAGCAAGCAAGGAATGTAAAACAGGATAATGCTGGAGATCTTGGGAGATTCCAAAAGACACATCCCTCTAAATTATGCAATATAAGACATTACTGGGACAAGCCCTTGAGAAGTTCCTGAATATTTCTTTAGTTGTTATTGTTTCGGTCTCAAACACCTCAAGAACATGCTCAATGGATATTTCAAATATATCGTCCCTGTCAGTCAAGACTTCTTTTATTTTTGGTTTGAATGCGAGACAAAAAAGTACTTGTGACATGACAACTTATATAACATGCCACAGGGAACTCAATTGTTTAATCAAGATCAAACACAGTGGGTAACTCTAATGTCTTGTAAGATATAAATTTTTGATGAGTAAAGAATAGCAGGCGTTTTCTTTGTACACCAGTACATTGTAGCTCTGTTCCAAAACCTGAGCTGCCCCACTGCCTACTGCCAGCATCTTTAGAATTCAAAACCAGGCAAGTCGTGACATTTATATTAAGTAGAAGAGAAGCGGATATTTACAGCCAGCTGAGAAAGGGCACATGGGTGCAGAGTCTGGAGGGTGGAAGCTGTTCTAGGGAGGTGTTCACCATTGACCTGTACAGACGATGAGATGAAATGAAGCGAATCAGAACATCATAACCTGTCAGCAGACACCTCATACAGACTACAGTACACTTGCTTAAATCAGTTGTAATGCAAATATTGTTTTTCTGAAGAGCAGCACTTCACACTCAAATAACAGGATTTGTTTAAACAAAAGAAGGAAATTAACACTTTATAAATGAAGACTGATGAAGACTTACAGGAAGAAGAGGGAATTCAGGCCAGTAAATGTGTTGGCTGCAACTGTTGTTATGGGATTGTCATCCAAAATCCTGAATAGGATGAAATAACACCTCAGAACCTGCAAAAATGTTCCTAAACCATCAGCCAAAATAATGAATTGCTGCCCTTCCTAATTCACCCTGACAGTTATGCTACTGTTCTAAAGCTTGTTTCAAGTTCTTAAGAAAACTGTATTATATATTTTTCAGCAAGGACACATTAAATTGATCAAAAGTTACAGTAAAGTCATTTAAAATGTTACAAATGATTTTACAAATACTGTTTTTTCTTTTAAATCGTAGGATCATCTGAAGGATCATGTGTCACTGGAGACTAAAAATTCAGCATACAGTAAATGTATACTTGGTACTGTAAGTATAAGAGACTTCCTTACAAAACCTCACAAAAATATCACCAACCATAAACTTTTGAATAGTAGCGATTACTATGACATTTTAATGTAATGCAAAATAGGACAAATATCTACTGTTGCATCAATACATTATAGATAACTATACAGCATAGATATCATCTTGAATTTGGAATGTTTTGATGTTTGTACTCACAACCACTTGAGTTTACGAAGATCACTGAACACTCCGGGGGAAAGCAAGGAGATGCAGTTCTGGCTCAAAGATCTAGAACACAAGATTGAGCAAATACAATCACTTATTAATGGTGATATATCTTCCTATATACTGGGTCGGAATACTGAGCTAATTTCAAATCCAGTGCATTAAATTATTTTTAATATAAAAAAATAGACACTTACAGTTTTTGCAGTTTATATAGTCCACTAAAAGCATGGATGGAAACAGTGCCAATGCAATTATCCTGGAGAAACCTAGGGGAAAAAATTAGCAATTTGGTCAACAGGCTGGTTGTGCTTAAGAGGTTTGCACAACTGATAAAATATCAAGACCTGAGCCATATCATAAGACTAAAATATCATCATCATCATTTTATATATATAAATACACCTTCTGATTAGGGATAGTAACCAATTAAAAAACAACCATGCCATCAAGAAACCACAAAGCAACAGCCTTTTCAAAACACCTCATGCTAGGCAACCACCCAAACCACCACTGTATCATGATGAAAACTTAAGTCCAATTTGAAACAGAAAACGTAAACGTCAGAAGAATCACTTTCTGGGTCCAAACAGACCACATGAACCTCTTGCCATTCTTTAAGTGTCTCAAGTACTGTTCCCAAAGTTAAATGTACTCAACCAAATATTCACCTACGTATTTATAAATATTTGAATATATCAGAGGTGCTTAACCAGGTAAAATAAATGCCTCAGGAGTTTTCACACATTCTGCTTCTGTGGCATGTGGGCATCCTCGTATGCTAAAGAGTACATTGTGTTTTCACTCTCACAGTGTTTCTGCTGTAGCTCTAAAGAGACAACAAAGTGATTTCTGGGCTACCACATTACATATTTAATAATGGCTTTGTATTCTGAAAACTTTAGGAGTGAGTTATTGATAATTATTCATGAAACTAGTGGTGTTCCCAGTCTGAAGTATATACATATAAAGTAGGGAAATAAATTACAGAAATTAATACTTTTATTAGCAAGTTTGCCTTAAATGTCAAAAGTGACAATTAAACTTTTACAAAATATTTATACTTCAGATCAATGTGGGTTTGTGTCTATAAATATATGTATGTGTGTGTAAATATGTGTGTGTGTGCATTTGTGTGTGTGTGTGTTGGTTTGATCTGTTTATTGAATCCATTTTCAATGATTATAATTATGATTATATATTATTTTGCTTGAAAAGCGAAGTTTTTGTCCAAAATGTTGTATTTCTGATAACCGTGTTTGCACTCAGATGGTTATTAAAAAAAAAAAAAACACATAAAGATAGAATGCATTTTTTTTTTCTATAAATAGAAAAAAAAAAAATATTCTATAATATATTCATATATTATATTCTATAATATATTCATATATGCATAGCAGAAATATTGGGAAGGCTGTCAAATTTAGGTGAAAATTTTCAAAAACGCAGGTGAGGAAAGAATTCATGAAGAAATAAGAATTGTACCTTTCCTTCAGCATTATATTTATCCCCCCCCCCCCACTGCTAGACAGAGACTGAGATTGTGCGCTGCATGCCATTCTAAATCTCTCACGGCAGGCGGGTTATCAACTTAAGATCCATTTTTTTGAGATCTGCCTTTTTAGCGACCACCAAACAAATGTCCCCAAGTGATTATTGGTTGCTAGTTCCATCTGGAAACAAAGATGCCATGATGCCAACATCTCACGAGACAAGAAAAAGAAGATGCTTATCAGGATTGGAAAAGTCCTGAAACGTGACGCTGAATGAAGCGAACTGTGATTAGTTGTTGGTCAAACAGCCTCATGGGCTGGCCTTGGCCAATAAAAGCTACCATGGATTCCAGGCGTTTAACTGTCAGCCTGAAGGTCTGGCTATGCAAGACTATCAAGGACATGACGGTTGAAATTACAGTTGTGGGTGACCAGAGTAAGCACCATCAATGCGGTCCAGGTAATAGAAAAAGAAATCTTGTTAATCTGGGGTTGTAAGATATCGTGGTGTTGTGTCCCGCATTTGACTAACAGGGAATTCAAATGAGCCATTTTAATCTAGATTAATCTAGATTAAAAAAATGTATCTATGCCCACCCCTACTTTTAATGAATCTTTCAAATCACCTTTCCTAATAACGTGCTAATTAGCAAGTTTCACTACGAATACGGCTAAAAAAAGATCCCCCGAGAGTGCCTCGGAAAAGAGGCACTCTTTTCAGCGGAGTCAGCGGAGCTCGTGAAGATTTAAAGGGGAAGTACACAGAACAGAGTAATTTCTAAAGAGCAGTTTTTGACAGGGTAAAATGAGCATTCTTTGAGAAATTTGAAAACAAACTATATTACAAACTTTCCATTAAGACCCTAAAGAATCATATTAGCTTGTGGAAAATTGGCTTTGTATGACTCCTTTAAAACTGAAAGTACTTAGAAGATTAAGTAAATAAAACTTAACCAAGTGTTAACCTTAGTGAACACGTTTTTTTTAAATAGTGTTTTCAGCATTGATAACCATCATAAATCAGCATAATACTAGGGCTGGGCGATATATATCGTACGATATATTATGCGCATCTCGTCAATAAAGCAGGTTCTTTGATTAGCGGTAAATCTCCGTCACCTGTGTTGAAAAGGAACGCCAGCTTATACACAGAGCCGTAGATCACTGAGAAGCTGCGTGTTAAGTTTCACGGTTGAATCAATGGCGTAACTTCTCAGTGATCTACAGCTTTGTTTATAAGCTGGCGTTCCTTTTGAACACAGGTGACGGAGATTAAACGCTAATCAAAGAACCTGCTTTATTGAAGATATGCGCATAATATATATATCGTACGATATATATTGCCCCGCCCTACATAATACAATGATATTTAAATATTTCATAACATTTTTTAAATAAGGGGAAACAAAAAAAAGGCTTAATTCAGAAAAAAAAATAAAAAATACGGACAATGAAACATCTTTTGTTATGTTGTGAATAGATCAATAACCTGAGAAATATGAATATGAATATGTATGTATGTGTGCGTGATCTATATATGAATAGAGTATGTGTGTGTATATATAGGTATATATCTATTTATGTAGCCTAATTATGTATGTATGTGTGTTTTTTTGTTCTATTTATTGAATCCAATTTCAATTATTCATATAATAATTTACAGGTGAAAGAATATGATATCTGAATTTATTTTGCTTGAAAATGCAGTTAAAATATTTAATTAAAAAGGAACTAAAGAACTGTTCTGTCAATTAATGCTGACAACTTGTAAAAAAAATAATAACATTGTATATATAACAAACATTATGTAGTTATAAGTGTAATACTCCTGTCCACATCAGTTTGTACTAGAAAGCAGATCTGCTAGATCTTTAATTGGCTCGTTAATCACCAGAAAGCATCTCATAAAATCCAAGGTTTAATGGAAAGCTATAAAGCAACCTGCCAATACTGAGATTAACAAGCAGCAGCAAGCTCAATTTAAATGAAGGTGACCATGGCCTCATCATAAAAGCTTCAGTGGATTCAGCACAAAGCTGATCATAAACGTTAATCAGCTCCATGCAGGAACCAATTGTTTGTGTACTGTATAAATGTGGCATTAGCTGTACAGGTTGACAGCTCCATTATACAAGCCCCTGAGTTAATTTGTGGCTTTACTTAAAGCATCTACTTAAGTTCAACGCATACCAAAGTTACACCATCTATCTTGGGCAGTTTACAATTTATGTGACAGAAATTATAAAGAGAAGCATGTCTGGATCAAAAGAAAGGCTCAAGAAATGATGCTCATTCATACTTACAGCCTCTGTAGCTTTATGTATTTGATGAAAGCCTCATCGGGTAACACGTGAATCTTGTTGCTTTTCAACGAACTGCCAAAAAGCAACACAAGCAGCCAATTAAACACTCAAAAGTGTTTCGTTTGTGTATTGAAATGAAGAAAATAATACAAATGTTCTTATTTGTACATTGGGCCATCAAAACAAGATTTACATATTATTTTAAGATTTTAAGTTATATTCTAAATATGCTTATCAGGAACATCAGCATCTCGCAATACTTAGACATGTATCGTTTATAAAATGCCTGTTCTGAAGTTGCAAATGGAAGGCTGCGTACAGGGAGGTAACATTCGCTGACACCCGAGGAATGGAACTCAAGCTGACATGCACACAGTGGATAGAAGTGTTATTGCACTGGCAGCGATCAGGGTACTGCTCCACTTCTGCAAGACAAGACAAAAAAAAAGAGACACACACATTCAGAATCTATAGCTTTGGCAATGTAAACTGCCAAAACGATGTGCTGGAGGTTTGTGCAGAGTGACAAGCAAAATATAGTTAACATAACCTTACTGCATTGTTTTACTTTGTTGTTCTAAAATACATGAATTAAACATTTGAACTCGTAACTTGTTAAATATAAACTTAAATTGCAGGTGACCATTAAATACTGCACAATGCATTTGATATAGTTCAGGTACAGTCTGTACTAAGACTGTTTAAACTGTGTTTTTGAGACAGATAACTATTAAGAGGTAATGATAGGATTAGGTGTCTTTTTACGGCAGTCTGTAGCCACGTCTTGTGGATAAACCCTTTTGAAAGTCTGGTCGAAGAGGTCTGCCCAGCCGCTGTTGTCTCCTTTAAAGAGATGGACAGGCCAACATGAGACAAGCACACATTTATACAAAACACACATAGAAACATTTTTGCCTTTACATTTTTTCGTGAAAGTGCCCCTATTATGGATTTTTTTTTAAATTACCTTTCATGCAGTGCAGGCACATGCAGGGGGGGGGGGGGGGGGGGGGTGGGGGGGGGGCTTTAAAGGGGTGCCCCTTTCCAC
>JAUMHQ010000075.1:9724665-9736109 GCA_032361165.1 Enteromius paludinosus | reverse complement strand
CATTTAAGCAAGACAGTTGGGTTTTTGTTTTAGTGATGTTATGTGTGTTTATGTTCAAGTTAGTTTGGGTGGGTTTGCTTCATTTGCAGCCCTTTTATTTAAAAGTGTAGCTGTTACCGTCATGGAGAGAGACGTGTAGAGGAGTGACTTGTTGATATTGCCCTGACTTTGAGAAGCGTATCATAATAGATCTGTCAAGAATGTAAGATGCTGTTATTTAGCCTTCGATCTGCCCCTTTTTTAACTCGGAGCACCTGCCCCTATACACGTCTCTGCAGGGTCCTGATGCAGTGTGTAACAATAGCTGTAAGTACATGAAAACATCAGGCAAAAATCTGCACCGCATATAACGTTAATGTCTACTCAGAGTTGACTCTGAATCAATGAAAGCGCAGCATGTTGACATCACGACGAAACATTAGCATATTGCTGTTCTGAATGATAATGCAAAAATATTTTTTGCCACTACAAAACAGCACTGCAAAGGAGGGGTTTGGAAAAATGAATCATTCAGAGAATCATTTGAAAGTGAAGTGAGAAAAAAAACCATGCATATTATATGACAAGGAACGTGTTTTCTGACCTTACATGCATGTCAACCTTTTGTTAGGGACTCCCAAAACCAAAATATGAACCTTTCCTCATCCATATTAGGGGAACTTAAAATTCTTCAATTATATAGATAAAATTGCATTTTTATTTTATTACATTTGGATGACACAATTCACGAAGGTTTGAAAGATCATATGAATTATACTTTATAGTAGTTATAAAGCCCATGTGCCCAGTCAGAAATGCTGGAAATATACATAAGCTACACATGAGATGTCTGTATTTATAAAGAGCTCTGACCACAGTTGTCCTCATCAGCTCCATTGGGACAGTCGTTTTGGCCGTTGCAGTGCAGAGCCTGTGGTAGGCAGATGCTCACATTGCCACATGGAAAGTGACCCAGCGGACAGTCTCCAGAAGGCTTGCGCTCCAGACCTGCTGCTGGAAAAAAATACAATAACATGCTTAGGAATCAAAGGCTTATGCTTCATAATGAATTAATGAAGTTAAGGTAATACGCAATCAAATAATCAAGATCAATCAAAGCTTGACTTTATTTTTATCCTCATAAAGACCTTGATCATGTCTTACGTGATTATACATCCATCTTTACATTTACAAATCATTACTTAATAATAATATTATAGTTGACTGAGGATACCGAGGCTTTTAAGGGTTTAGTAAACACATGAACAATAAGCAATCTGTAACAATTTTGAGATATGAATTGATACAAGCCGATGCTAATCTCCGAACACACATCCAAATGTACCAAGAAAAGAGACCAACTATGCAGATTATGTCAAAAATAAAACCCATTTCCTTTAAATGTTAGATAATAAAGACTCTTACTCCTCTATAATTGGAGGCACATAGTCAGAGACAATAACCTTAGACTGGAATATTCAATCAGTGCAAATTAATGCAAATTATTTCTGACAGCGATTAAAATGCATAGTGGTGAGGGAGAAGAAAATAAAGAGGTGAGAGGAGAGATATTAAACCGTAAGGAAATCAGCTTTCTGTATAAATAGCATTTATGCATATTAATGAGGCAAAAGTGCATTTTAGAGAAGGAGGATGTATAATGAATTTAGTGAGGCCGATATTTCTTTGACCTTTGTACCAAGTCTTATAACTGTCTGTGCTGTATGTATCTTGGACTGTCTTCAGTGAGAACCGAGTGTTCGAGACATTATGCTATCTGTGATAGAAGCCAAGCACACGGAAAAAGACAACAGCTTGCGCTCTCATATTTAAGCATCTTTTACTACACTGAGTCCAAAAATCTGTATCAGTATAAACTTTTTCAAACATATTTGGCCTTGGTTAGGCTGAAAGATCATTTAGTCAGAATACACTCAAAGTTTTAAAAAGGGTGTTTTGCACCCTTGCAGTAAAGAAACCTTAAAAAAACAAGTGTTTACCTTTTGCGCGATGGAAATGTTTCAATAGATGTTAAAGGTTCTTCTTGGAACCATTAAAGCCAATAAGGAACCCTATTTATGTATTTATTTTGAGAAATAAGCTGCCTGATCCTCAAGCGCAGAAACACTGGCTAGAAATAATATTTCATATTATTGGCTGATAAAGACTATTCAATTTTATTGAAAACATGACCATATCTATTCAATTTAAAGCAGATTTGGTAGGGTATTTATAATCTTATTCAGTGGCTTTTTGACATCACGTCAAACCTAAGTGCTTGAACCATCTTCTCATGCAAAATAGTTGTACCCTCTTCCCTCATGACTAATTTACAGCATACTTAAAATAGTGATAAAGATCATTTATGATTGATATTTATACAGTAGGCTGCATTTATCATCAGTGATGATCAAGATAAGATCTCTCAAGACTTTTCCCTTAAAACCAAGGTTTATAAAACATGACCTTATCAAACCTCTCACACTTCAGATCTAAATTTGGTATTTCAGTGTCTAATTTCGAATTTGATGATTTCCAACATGCCTCAGGTGTTTAATGTGGTAGCTACAGCACAATTGACATGCTTCCATAAGTACTGAAGGAACATTTAGCTAATGTTTCATCATTGCTTCCCCTCATTTAACTTAAGTTTCAACTTGACTTTACTCACCATTCATGCAATATAAAGTGCCTGGGAAAAGTTCAATGAACTGAAAATTTGCCACCACTTACAAATATGGATTTGTTACTGTCATGTTTTATATAAAGGTCATGTTTTAAGTAAAATGTGGTTAAATGGATCAAGAATCAGATGAATAAGAGTTATGTGATCCAATAATATTAAATGTAGCCTATATTTCACATAAATTATATAATATCAAGGAAACAATTTTATATTTCAGTGGGTTAGTTTCTCAAAATAATGTAAGAATGTATTTATCTTTCAAAGATAAACCAGTTATGGTTTACTGAAATGGTTAATTTCTTACCTTTGATTGTTGCTATCGATATAGTCAACAATATCCATATCAAATATAAATCCGACGTAAAAACGGTAACAGCAGCAGAATCAAGCGACCTCATTGTGGCGTCGTGCCAGTCGTACATACCCATATGAGTGTTATTACATTTTTAAACACTGAGCTAAAAAAAATCCTGATATTTGTCTAAACAGCTTTTTGTCAAATGAGCGTTGTAACTGTGTTGATAGCAAGAATAAAAGAAAAAAGCGCGTTACTGTGTGGAAGAAGCGCAATCACGAGGTTCCCGCGAAATTCACGAGCACAAAAGCGACTGTATCTCATCGTAGAGTGAATTTAGGGCAATACAGGTAGAAGCCAGACACATCTCACGGCTAATGCAAAAAGTTTCTCAAGCAGGAGAGAGAGAGAGAGAGGGAGAGGGAAGGAGTGAGAGGGAGCTGTGCGTCAGTCTCATCCTCATCCTCTTCTTTTGTGGTTGCTATGGAACCTGTTGTCGTTTGCATTAGTCCTAGGCTATATATTGTTATCATAAAAATATGTTGTCACAACAGATATCTGTCCATCTATCTATTTATCCATCTAGCCTGTAAAATTTGTCATCAGCATTTTATAGACTCACTCATATCATGTTGTTCCAGACCCATAACAACTTTCGGAAAACAAAATAAGATTTATTTATTTATTTGTTTTTATGAAATCCCAGAGCTCTCCGATCACTCATAGCACTCATAGAGTCAAGGCACAGAAAAGTATTAAGGACTTTGGTAAACCAGTCCATGTGACAGGGCTCCAACCATAAATAAATAAATAAAATTATATTTTTAAAACAAATAAAAATATAATATTGTTTGTGTCAAACAAGTTGTGAATTTGCTGTAACAGGAGATCATTACTTTGTGCTCAAAGTTATGCTCGGGGCTCCAGTGGTTTCCTACAATTTCAGGATGATTTTTTTCATTGGTTGTTGCGTTAAATCTTACCCAGATACAATACTGCTATTTTCTGATTGGCTATTGTGTAGCCTATTTCTTTTTTTTGATTGGCTGATAAGTGGCAGGCTTGACTAAGAACTCCAGGGGAGACGCACTTGAATCCTGTCGGTTCCATAGCGAGAGCGGCGCGGCCAGAGAAATGTTGGGCGCTGCGGTATATCAAATATATTATAAATAGTTTTTTCTGCGTGAGAAATACAATGTGTGGCAGGAGTGCGTGACAATAGACCGAAATGAGTAACTGTCACGCTCAATGCGTGACACTTGAGAGCCCTGTGACATAAGTGGTTCAACAATTCTCCTCCGCGTCACCCATACATAGCATCATTACGGAGAGTATGATGACACATGCACATGCATTTTAACCACGTCATTGTCACTACGTTTCAGGGCCTTGACCGTGGTAGTACCCTTGCTGTCTATTTCATCAAAAATATCTTCATTTGCCTTCTAAACATGAACAAAGGGATTGCAGGATGAGGATGAGCAATGACAGTATTTGAACTATCCCTTTAAATAAAATTAAATCCAAATGAGCATAACTGCAAGTTCAATTTGAAGCAGTTTGGGAAAACTGTTTGTGAAGAGTCATCATAGATATATAAAATACTCAGTTGACCTTTAAAAATCTCAGTGAATAATCTATTGAAGGTGACATTAAATGCTAGATTTAATTTTACATGGTGTTTCAATGTAAATGTGTGGGCGGTTTGTGCACACAACTATACTAAAATGACAAAAATCCACCCAGTGTTTTTTTTTTTTTTTTTAATCCATGCAAATCATAAGCACTTTCTCAGAACAAGCTGTTCACAGATTCTGGGCAGAGTGACGTCCCACAGGTGTTGACAGATACTAAAGTTTTATCAAAGACCCGAGTGAGCTGTAAAACGTCTCCCATTGTTTTGATAAGAATGACCCCTCAGTGATGCAGGTGTTCTGTTGCTGGATGATGTAATGAACATAGCAGGCGTTATTAACTCCTGATATCTGAGCCGCTGAAGAAGCAGCAGATTACTCTTGTTTTTGAACGGGACGTGCCCCTGATCTACCTAAATGCATTTATGTCCACACAAATAATTTGTGTCAAAGTGCACCTTCAGAAGAAGTTCTTTTTTAATGAATCTTTTAAAATTGCCTTTCTTAACAATGTGCTAGTTAGCAAGTTGCAAAATTAAAAGAGGCAGAAGAGAGAAGCAGGGTGAGCTGTAGCTCAATAGCATTTAAAGGGAAACAGGTCGCAGTGAACAGAGCTGTTTTTGACAACATAAAAAGGATGTGGTTTTAACACTGCCATTGAGAAATTTTAACCAAAGCATGCTATAGACTTATAGAATCATACCAGCTTGTGAAAATGGACCATCACCATGGAAACATCCTCTGACATTTACAATACCTCACCTTCAAAACAGCCGAAAACATCATCATGGTCTTTCACATAATAATGTATTTCTGGGTATGTTCGGTTTCTGGCTCTGTGCACCAGCGCGGGCCTAAAATAACCACACAAACGCAACAGCTTCATGACAGTCTCATTCATTATGAGACGCAGCTGGCTTTGTGTTTAATACTGAAATCAGGACACTGCAGAAACAGATTTAAGGCAACAGGATTCAAGGTTTATCATAAATTCCAATATTACAATTCACAAATAATTCCATTCTTTTAGAAAACAAAAGTGTTTAAAAATAAACCTACAAATAACCTTGAACAGGTTGTGATACTCGTGTAATATAAATATGTCTCCGACAAACATTTAAGACATGCAGCTTCCAAGAAAACACAGTCAAGGACATTCATACAGACCAGAAGGCACCCTTCCATTCATGTTTGTGCAAGGTTCACTATATAGAAAACATAAGAAGAATGAAGGACGCACAATGATGACGTAGACTAGACACACACACACACACACAGACACTATAATTCATCCTTAGTGTTTTTCTGTAGTCCTTCTGTGTGTTTGTCATTCTTTAACCACTTGTTGAACACTGCGATAGGATCTATGTTCCAATGTTTGTGGAAGGAAATGGGGGTCTGGTGGGCCAAAAACTCCTTTGCGTAATCTTCTGGACGAGCCTGAGAGATAATTCAAAAATAAAGAAAAGATAGGATTAGTGTTACTTAATGAAACTACTACTATTGCTAACTTCCTGTTATTTGGAACATTAAAAGAAAACACATCTTCGAATACACGTGAAGTGACGTTTCGGTCTAAAAATGTGATGTGAGGTTTGATTGAACTCACATGGGTCTTGGAAAAGCAGTAGAAGTCTGTGCTAAAGTAAAGTTTGGTCATACAGAACTGCGTAAGACCTTTACTGACACAACCGCTCTACTAGCATAAATTACTGCGTGATATGCAGAGCATATGAGGACTGCTTCTTACAGGGCAGTGAGGAAAATTAGTTTAGAAGTGATAGACAAGGCAATGTTATAAGCAATTATTTATTTTCCAGGAATAGCGTGTCTAGACAACTTGCTTTCCATCTGCAATGATCTGCACTTTTATTGAACAATGTTCAAGTCCAAGAAATACATGGAAACTTGTATAATATGGCTTAAAATGGTACGAAAATCTGTTTTATAAATGTGCAAAATCATTGTTGAAGTTTAAAAAGCAGACATGGTATCGCCAAATCAAGCCGAGGTGTCTAACCCTATCTAGTAGACTGAAAAATAAAGACTGACAGGAAAACACATGACTCAGGTGTTGGGATACTTGCTGTACTGCCTACCCTTTTTGTCCCTTTTGATTAGTGGACAAAACACCATGGGACAGAAATGTGTGCCGGCAGAAGGACAGGACATGTCTTCAAGTACTGAAGGAGCCTGTGTATGTACTTTGACCCAGTTATACTCTCAGAATCAAAAAAGAAGACATTTATGCTGAGAATTTAAGTACATCTGAAAATACCAAGATAAAATTGAAGTGAGGTATTCTTACTAATATTTATTTATTTAAAAAATAATAATTTTGACAATAATGGCAATAGTTTTACTTGTCATACTTCTGGGGAACAAATTCTAAAATATCCTCAGAATTTAAGTGAATAATCATTTTGTAAATTAATTAATTAAAATTATTTTGTTTTACTTAGCTAAATAATCATTTAATGGGTGAAAAAAATTGGGGACAAAAAAATTAAAAACTTTCTAAGACATTGAGTAACTGAACATAAATATATATATAAAAAATAATAAATATAAATATAATAATCTTATAATATAAAAGTAAAAAAAATACTAATCTCAAAATATTAATATTGATCTTAAATTAATAATTATTATAATTACTAATATTTATTAATTTATTTGCATAATTATAATTTTTCTTAAATAATGTCAGGGAAGAAAATAAAAATAGAATTCATCTTTATTTCCAAATTAAATAATTTTCTGTTGAAAAAAATAAATATATATATATATATATGATTTTTTTAAAGTTTATGGCATATCCTTATTTAGATTAGATAAAAATGTGTGTGTGTGTACCTGGTGGAAGAGAGGACTGTGTGTGACAGGAACTCGTAGAGCATTGAGACACATGCCCAAAACCATGTCATCAGGAGCATCGTTACTGTAGCACTTACAGCCACTGGCCAACAGCTGGACCACAGCCTCTCGACTGAACACCATCCTGAGTGAGACACAACACAGCAGCCCTGTATACTCAACTTCTCCAGTGCAGCATGCCAAAAACCACTGAATAAACTTTTATTGTTTGCTGTGATACGGAATATTGATTTGCAGCTGTAGCTAATTAGCATTTAAAGGGAAACGGGTCGCAGTGAACAGAGCTGTTTTTGACAACATAAAAAGGAAGTTGTTTTACACTGCCATTGAGAAATACTAACAAAAGTATGCTATAGACTTATAGAATCATATGCACGCCAAAAACAACTGAATAAACCTTTATTGTTTGCTGTGATACGGAATATTGATTTGCAGGGTTTGTGAATCCCACACAAGAGGTTGTTGCATGTGCACTATCCACACGGTAATTTACAGTAAGCTCATTTCTGCAGGAACGGTTTCTAAATATACTAGCAAATTGCACAGCATGAGGGCATTTATCTGCAGGGGAGCGAGCTCAGTTCGCAATTGTGGTTGGTGCACTTTGTCGTCACCTCTGTGAATTGAAATGTTAACTCTGTCGTCATGGAAGGGGATTTTAACATTACTGATAACTCTTTGTGTTTACACCATTAGGTATGTCTACAGCTTGACAAAAAAAAAAAAAAGAGTTCTCAATCTTTTTGACTAAAGGCCTACTGAGTGACATTTGAAGGCCCACCGTACCGGATAGTTTATTTGATATTTCTGCTGCATTTATGATGATTTGTCAGATTTTTAATCCTGTTTTGCCCCCCCTTAGTTCTTCCTGTTTCCTTATTTGGTCGTTTTCCCTTCCTTGTTTAGTTAATTATGATTCCTGTCACCTGTGTTTATTAATTATCCTGTGTATTTAACCCATTTGTGCCCAAAATTTTTCTGAATGGTTTCATGCATATAGTTATGTTAATAGTATCCTATGTGAGCATGTTCTGCATTTATTTTCCCCAGGTTTTTTTTTTTATTTTGTGAAAATTGTATTTGACCAAATATACTTTAGACCAAGTATACAAAAAACTACATTTCATGTAATGTTCCTTTTGTTTGGATGATTCTAGAGGCTTTCATGATTATGCATATATATATATATGTATGTATGTATGTATGTAAAAAATAAAACTACTAGTAACATGAAAATTGTCTTACTTTCAGAGATTAAGTTAAGTTATTAAGTTCCAGTTTGTTCCTTCCTTTCTGTCAGGTCTACTGGTTCTTGTGCAACCCTCTATGTTGGCCCTGTGTTTTCCATTCATTAAAGACTGTTCAAGGTGGTCTGTCCCTTCCCGTCTGCTTGTTTGCAAATGATGCTTGTTTTCATATTTATTAACAAAAACTGGGGATGCTTATATATTTAATAATATGATAATATGACACATTTTGCGATTCCATTGGATTCAAGAATGTTTTCAGTAGAAAGAGTTATTAAGGGGAAATAAATAATAATTTCAGTTTTTTCAATAATTTTGATTTTTTTAATGTTTTTGTAAGGTTTAATATTTTTAATTTTTCCATATATAAAAAAGAAAAAAAGCATGCAAAATAAAATATCCAATATCAATAAATTCAAGCATCTCTTTCTCTCAGCTGATTAATGATTTATTTTATACAAAAGTGTCCAGAAGAACTTATCTTGTTGCTTAAATGTTGATTGGGACACATCATTACATCAAAAAATGTCAAAAGGCTATTTTGGCAGTGAAGCAGACACTCACCCCCCACCACCAGTGATGTAACTGTATCCTCCCTGACCCAGTCCATACCCATAGCGCTCTCCCAGACACACCGGCTCACTGGAGTCATAGCAGCTCAGCAAGGCCTGCAGTCTGGGCAAGCTGTGAGAACCAAACACATTATGCCACCCACCAACATGTAAATTGGTACAAACACCACAGATTTCTTGTAAAATCATGCCATTTTCCAGAAATCAGGCATATGTTGCTTACATGTACTGACAGACGAATAGCCTTACCTTATAATAGTATCATCATCTACAATCAACAGCCAATCGGTATTAGGCACGTGACTGCTCAAAAATCTCCTTAAGATGGCAAATGTTTTCCCACAGTGACCTGCAAGCAGATAAAAACACTTAATGGGTTGGAAACGTACAAGAAGATTATTCAGCAAGTACCTTTCAAACAATGTTTCAAAACATAATCTCTTTAAAATGTACTACTGTGTGTTTTTTTTTTTTACTTCTAGAGCTGAGCTGACTTTGTCTGACTTTGCTGAGAGCATTACTAGTGTTGTAAAGATAATGTTGATAAAGATGTAAAGTGAATCTAATATGCAGTGATTTAAATCATCAATAGCCTAATAAAAGACACCTTTTCATTTACTGTATAATGTCTCCAGTCTCATTTTGTTAAAATGAGAAAATGGAATGGTAAAATCAAAATCGCGAATCGAATCGGTTCTGTTAAGTGAATCGTTACATCCCTAAAGGCCGGGACACACAGTCAGCTGTTGGCTCTTGTTGAGCTGGTTTGTTTGGTGTGCTCTCCTCGTCAGGCTCATGTCGGCATGATTCAAGTTGTTGGGACCGTCGGGAAAAGTTGGATGCCTAGTTTAGTGAATGAGTAAGTGCTAAAGAGCTAAAGCAAAATTACGTAACTAAACTAAACGTAACTGATATTCATAATGGTAAGCACAAATCTGTTTCTCTCGTATATCTTTGTTCCAGTTTCTCTGTTTTGAATGATGAATATTTACTCTCCGTAGCTGCTGATATAGATATCAAATCATCTCATGCCGGCCCAGAAAGCACTTGTTAAGTTTGCCATCGGCTGCAATCTGAGCGGTGTGTTTTTGTCCGACGAGAGGTGACAACACAGTCGGCTTTAATCACTGCTAGTTGGTTGGCGTCGGCTTGGTGTGTCCCGGCCTTTACAATTCAGCCCTCCACATCACCGCTGTCATTCATCTGTCCAAAGACATCATTGTCCATCCACAGCCTGAATGGGAAATTGAATGAGAACGGAACGCTACATCTCCATTACTTACCTTTCGGATAAGTACCTCAGACGTGATGTGATATCGGCGAGTATGTGAGGGAAATGTTTTCCTAAGCAAACAATCAGATTTTGATATTGAATAGAAAATGTGCACCGTCAGGATAATGGAAGACCCTGAAGGAACTGTACGCTTGGTAGAACGAAGAAACTGCACTGGTGACAATAATGGCGGAAAGGCACGGAAGCATCAGTGACAATGAAGGCTAAGGGAAGACAGCGTAACAGGATGTGCTGCCATCAGACTAGAGAGGGAGAACAGGACCCTCTCCACAACAAACATCACAGGCCCCCTGTAGCGTGCGGATAGCCAGCAGCCACCAGTTAAAGCCTCTAATAAGACAGCAATGAGGGGAACAAGAAGCCGAGGTGTGACAGTGTGTATATCAGAACCGGGAAAAATCAGAGTCAACTCCTTTTCAGTTCATGAGCGTGAATTTGAACTGGAATGAAAGGAAGAATTATTTACTGAACTGAATATGAGAGAAATTCAAAGATTTACTTCCACCAAGGTCCAAAACGAATAAAAAATACAAATTAAAGTAAATATTGCATCTTTGTTAAATTATTTACATATTCAAAGTAACTTAATAGGCAATTAGTAAACAATTTATTGTAATTTCTGTACAAAGCTTTTTGATTCTTTATGCATTACGAGCTTCAAGGTGTGTGAAATATTATGTTTCATTACTCCTGTCCTGTGCTCAACAAGCCAGTCCAAACAATTGATGCTCTGTCGTTCGTCGATACAAGATCATATACACACCCACACAGTATATACATAGAACTACAGGTCCTTTTCAAAAAATTAGCATATTGTGATAAAGTTCATTATTTTCTGTAATGTACTGATAAACATTAGA
>JAUMHQ010000075.1:9702593-9713224 GCA_032361165.1 Enteromius paludinosus | reverse complement strand
TGTTTCATTCTAGGGTCAAATTCTAGGGTTGTAAATGGACCTGTAAAACCGTTTCTGGGCATTTTTTCCCCTTACTTTGGCTACATACCTTCTATGTACATATTGTATATACATATAGAACAATTTAAAATATTCTCTCGATGCATTCTATGGCACCTTTAAATAACGAGAAAAAAAGTCGCAATAAAATGTTGCGAATAAACTCGGCATTTTCTGAGAAAAAAGTTGTTAAATAACGAGAAAAAGTCGTTAAATCATATTTCCAGAAGTAAAAGTGCAGAACAGAAGGCTTATTTTGAAAAAAGATCTGCTACTTTTACAAAACGCAAATGGAATACCACATTAACATACCACATTAACACAATAGTACATGTCTACTACAATTTTTCAACTACTGTACCATGGTACCAGAAATCATCACTTTAATAATGCGAATACTCCAGCTTTGAAACACTGTTTGCTTAATTAATAAAATGAAATATCACTCTACAAAAAACATGTAATTCAAAAACTGGATCTGCTTTCGACAGCAGTTCATCTGAGGGCATTTTTCTAACCTGTTGACAAGAGGGATGCTAAGCGCCCACCCAGCAGAGAAGTCTGGGTACTCGAAAGCCGCAGGGTTCTCAGAAAAGGCATAATGATGGATGATAGTGGACTCTTCATCATGTAGGGGCTTGCCAAGAAACCACTCCTGAGGACAAAATGTGAAGATCAATCAGAACATGATGGTCATCTCAGGCTAAATCACAGCGTAACAGCTCACACTGGTTCAGATCCTGCTGGGTGATTGTCTCAGACCGCACATTTGGACATTAATATAATACAGTTTTTTTTATTACTATTACAACATTTTTGCATTTATATTTCACCATTCTGACTTTTTTACCCAGAATAGCAAGTCAAAAGGCAAAATTGTGACATAAAAAGTCACAATTATCTTTTTCAAGCGACACTGATATTGTCACAACTAAAAGGGCAAAATAAATGTAATGGTTTATACATAAAAAAAAGTTCTCGTAGTGTTGTGCTCAACAGCTGCCTGTCACATGTACTGTGCAAGAGTGACTCATGATAATGTATTACTTTGAAAAGGCTTTGGTGGAAACTGGGGGAAAATCTGTGGTGAGTCACTTGCACAGTTATTTGACAAACCAGGCACCTGTAAATGGCTTTACACGGTCAAACTGCAGCAAATATTGTAAAGGGGAGTCTAAGATATGATCTGAATTTATGTGCATCTATATTACTTACTAAATGCCATCTGTGAAAACAACTACAAGGCTGAGAAAAATAAACAATTGCAGTCAAACTGAGAAAGCAAAACCTGAATGCAACACATTTTAAACAGATTGACTTGATGAAAACGATTCAGTCAGGAAATTGCCCTCTATTCATTATGCTCTCGTATAAACAAAATATATATAGACAGTATTACAGATATCAATTAACATGTCTACTTGTTATTTACGAATAAAAAAATTCTAATTGTTTGGATATCACTTGTAGGCTGATGCATTTTGCAATTGCAGTTAAAGAGGGTTTCAACATTGATAAAGTAGCATTTACTGCAAACACAATGAATCTTACCACTTTTCACATGATAAGATCAACGCTAGCTTACACCCTTGGGACTGACATTCACAATAATTCACAAGATTAAAAAGCATTAAGATCTGATTCATAATGGAGCTAGGTGGCATTCAAAATCCATTAAAGGTAATTCTACAGGTAGCAGACTGGTCCATTTTGATTTTAAACCATTGTTAGTGTAAAATGATTGGAAATAACCTCGATAACCTCACTATAGCTAAAATTCATGTGAATGCAAAGGTTTTTTCGGCATGATGGAACATGGATTACAGAAAAAAAAAACTCTATAACAGACTGTTCCAACTCTTTCTGAGTGCATGTGGAACATTAATTATGAGCTAAATATGAATTTTGATTACATTCGGCACAATATGAAAAGTTCATACTTTTCTGCGGTCAAATTCTTTGAGGACTTCATGAAGTTTTTGGAGTTTCACTCTGGTGTCTTCTTCCAGAAACATGATCCAAGATGAGTTCTTGCCAAACTGTGATGACAAGCTAAAGGAGAAAAATAAATGCATTCTTACATTGAAAGTTACATTCTTACATCAGTAGGTGAAAACAAGAGTCAGTGAATTATTCAACTGATTTGTTTAAAAACAATGATTCATTCAGTACAGAAACATCTGTCTGTTTAATGAAACAATTCACTCAAACAATTCATTCAAAAACAACAATAAGTGTTTGTGAGTGAGTCACGGAATCACTTATGCAATAGAATCATTCAAAATACTGATTCACTCAGGCTCTGACTTTTGAAATTATTTTTGAAAATAATTATTTCTATTACCCACAACTATATTCATCTTTATTCATATTAACACAGATCCACTAAACAATAATCTAAAGCGAACCAAATTTTATTTAAGACTGAGATTTCACTATGTTGATGTCAGTATTAACACTGCTTACTAAGGCAGTAGTGGGAGAACGCTCCAGTCTCCTTCATTGTCTGACAGCGTGTGCAGTAGCAGGATGACAGGGGGACTCTGAAAGAGACAAACATTCTATTACAGCTACTGTCAGATGATGAAAAATTGGAACAAACTGTGAAAGCAGCTATCAGGTCAGTTTGTCTGATTTGAGACAGTAGTTTCCTTGCAGGGTAACAGCCTTCAGAGACAGAACAGAAGAGAAGTCACTAAAGGACACAGACCTTTCTTTTTTCGTTATAAGGAAAGGAGGTGACATCTGGCCAAGTATGGTTTTCCATACTAGGATAGGAATTTGTGCTCTGCATTTAACCCATCCGAATGCACACACACAGCAGTGAGAAGTGAACAAAACCATGCACACCGTGAAACACACACCTAGAGCTGTGGGCAGCCAGTTATGCGGCGCCTGGGGAGCAGTTGGAGGAATGGTGCCTTGCTCAAGGGTCTCATCTCAGTCGTGGGATAGAAGTGGGAGTGAATAACCACCAATAATCCCTGTTGGACTTGGGACTTGAACCCGCAACCTTTGTGTTACAAGTCCAACTCCCTATCCATTAGGCCAATGTAGGAGTAATACAACATTAAGAACTGTAAAGGGTCTACTTTTATTTGTGTGCACTCACGTAAATGTGATTTTATAAAAGAAAGCAAACAAACGCGTTCTGCCTTCTCGTCTTGAACAGGAGTGCTTCACAAAAACGAAACGAAACTCAGCAAAAAAGACACGATAAATATATCTATGGAAAGCTTTAAATTACCACTGAATAAAAAAAAATAGAAAACAAAAAATAATCGGTAAAGATGACTTCTCTTTAAAGGCGCGTCTATGAGGAGATGGAGAATCAGAAAATTCATCTTTGTGACACAGACTCAGAAAACACTTGTTTATAAGTAAATAATTCAAATGTCTTTCTATTGTTTACAATCATGTGGGGGGGGGGGTCTCTCTTCAACCACCACGAGTGTGCAGCATCCACCTGGATGATGCGACGGCACCCAAAGGACAATGGCGCCAGTGCACTCACCACACACCAGCTACAGGTGGAGAGGAATTTGGCCAGGACACCGGGGTTATACCACTACTCTTTACGATGAGTGTAATGGGATTTTTAATGACCACAGAGAGTCAGGACCTCCGTTTAACGTCTCATCTGAAAGACGGTGCTCTTTTGACAGTATAATGTCCCCATCTCTATACTGGGGCATTAGGACCCATCCAGGTACTGACCAGGCTCATCCCTGCTTAGCTTTAGTGGGCAACCAGGCTTGGGCTGCAGGGTGATATGGCGGCTCTCTCTGTGTGGCGGGACAATAAACACTGAGTTGCTTTTAGCTGTGGAGCGCGGTCTCGTGTTGTATTCACCGGCACCGCATGGCAATCTTTTAATCCCTAATTGATGGATGTCTAAAATATAAATATAAGGAGAAGCCTAAAACAGGCCAGAGGCCTGGCCTGGGTCTGATCTATGATGTCAAAATTGGCCCGAAGCCCAGCCCGAGGGGTGTAAAGATGTCAGGGCATGTTGGGTCCGGGCCTAAATGCAGGGCTCTATTCTGTCATAAAGACACATGGCTTTTCATATCACTACTATGCTGATGACACTCAACTCTACCTCATTCCATCCTGATGATCCAACAATACCTGCTTGCAACTCAGCATGTCTAAAGGCGGCCGTACATGGTGCGAATTCGGACAGTCAGAAGACCGTATGGCCACGCACACGTCACGAGTGACTTTGTTTATGGACGCAGTAGTACACGGAATGATTTTAAAACATGCAATCACATTCACGTGGACTCTGAGGAACAGATCCTTTTATTTGTGGCAGCAATGGCTCAATAATAAATAAATAAATAAATAAATGCTGCTCGATATATCATACAGCGCTCGCTATTCTTGAATTCAGCGAGTTTGTCCTCTTTCTCAACAGTCCAAATTCTCTGTGGCGTTGCCATGTTCATCTTTCTTCTTCTGTGGTTTTCTTTTTTAGCTTCTGATTGGTCATTTCCAGTTTGCTTAACAAATCGGCTCGTTTAAACAGCACACACGTCAAGCTTTCAATCCGACAGTTCCCAAAGTTTTTTGACATGTTTAAAAATTATCGTGAGGTCAGGAAATGCTCGTAGGCTCTCTGCTCGTCTCGTAATTTCTCACACACCATACGAGCCCCAACCATACGAGATGTGACGATTTCCTCCAATAACCAAATAAAAATCGTATGCGAGCTTGTACGACCTCAAAAATCATTTCTTGCTGGGTGAAAGACCAACACCTTCAATTCATCCTAGCCAATGGGTTCCATCAAACCCATCACTTCATCACACTTTTACCTTACAGTGAGGAAGGTAAGGTTCAACCAGAACGACTTCAAAAACAGTTAGAAACCTTGGAGTTGTGATTGATGATAAGCTGAATTTCTCAGATCAAATTGCTAAAACTGCCTGGTCCTGCAGATTTGCTTTATAAAATTTTAAAAAGATCAGGCCCCTTCTTTCGGAACTTGCAACTCCTTTTTCAAGCTCTTGTTCTGTCCAGACTTGACTATTGCAATGCTCTCTTGGCAGGTCTTCCAGCCTATTCCATCAAACCTTTACAATTAATCCAAAATGCCACTGGAAGATTAATCTTTAATGAGCCAAAAAGAACACATATGACACCTCTGTTAATTAATTTGCACTGGCTACCAATAGCTGCTCGCATACAAAACCACCAGGTGGCTGTGTACCCCTCTACCAAAATTAATTACTTCAGACCTATGTGCGGCCTAGAAGCTTGCACTCTGCAAATGAGCGACACATTATTATGTCATCCCAAAGAGGCACAAAATAACTTTCACAGACTTTTTGATGAACTGTTTCAGCCTGGTGGAATGAGCTGCCCAACTCGATTCTAATTCTATTTGATCTATTTGATTTGAGTCTACTTCTTTAAAAAAAGTTAGCGCTTACATGTTGTTGCTCTTTTGTTTGTTTTAAAAAAAAGTCTGCTAAATGACCAAACTATAATATTTGTAATAATATAAATGTAATATATTTGAAAATTAATTTAATCTAGTAATTAAAGCTAAACATTACTCCTGCCTTCCATGTCACATGCTCCTTCAGAAATAATTTGAATATTATAATATATATAGTTCTCAAGAAACATTTCTTCAAATTGTCGCATTTCAAAATCCCTTCAGCACTAACATTTTTAGCCTAAGGCATTTTGCGTTTGTGATTTTAATAGCAGTGACAATGAATCAGATGAGAGAGTGTTCATGTTCAGAACTTCCCTCTAAATACATGCACAAATGTGCTCCCAAACCTTCATTCTTATCTCTAAGGAGACACATGAATGGCTTAATATAGATCTGAGGACTTTGTGACACCCACTGTGTCTCTTCATACAGTTCATCAACATGTGAACAGAGCAAAAAGGGACAGTGATTACACCGTGACTTAAGGTCTCTGTGACCTTGCTACCTTATGTTACCTCACGTGGTGGACCAGAAAAGCGAGACATTAACACTCTAATCTTGGATGTGTGTGATCCTATGACATGGGAAGAGATAGTCAAAAACAGAAAAATATATATAAACATATAGAAATTTTAATTGTAAATTTTGTATAAATGTTTTTCCAAAGTTCCCTTTTCAATGAACTGTTTAGTAATTAACATTTGTGCTATTCTCAGGTTGACCTTTTCTTTGTGGAAAACGTCTTTTAATAGAATACTGATACAAGCATGCTTTGGATGTCACGCCATGAGAGGATATGGACTATAAATGAACCATTGGTAATCTATGCTTGGCTAAACATGTAGACTGATATCTTCAAAGAAAACTTAATTTGTTAAATAGGATGCATGTTTTTGACCAGCAACAACTCATTTACAGCAGAGAATAGTCAATGTAACCATTAGGCTAATCTTTTATGATTTTATTATGTCATAAAATACACAAAGCCAGCAGGCAGCGTAAGGTTGCATGTCAGGTCAAACTAATACAAATCATTATAAGGATGCGTTTCAGTTGTGAGGTCAGGTTGACTTAGCTAATGTTCTCTGCCCATCGGCCTGATTACCATAGAGACCGGGACAAACATTGCCCTGCTAAAGAGTCTAAAGAGTCCATGTCTTTGCATCATAATGATTAATTAGGGCAAATCCGAGCTAATGGATGAAACTAATTACAGCCTCCTCATCATCTGTAATGAATTACCAAGTAGACTTTTCCTAGTCATTTGCAATTAAACAACTCTTTCCACTACTTCTCGCATGCACCATTATACATTATAAATTCAACTTTATGTCTGCACACTACAAAAATCAATTAATATTGTTTTTTCCTGGAAAACAGCAAAATAACTATTTGCCTACTCAAATACATTACACACACTATCTATCTATCTATCTATCTATCTATGCATGCATACATTTAGAAAATATTTACATGTATTTATATGTCTATATTTATATAATTTGTATTATAAATAAATAAATAAATAAATTTAATATATAAAAACATAATTTTTCTGAAATATATACGTGTGTGTATTATACATACATATAAAAAATACACAGTACACATATTATGAAACTTTTATTTTGGATGTGATTAATCATTTGACAGCACTATAATTATAATAGCTTAAGTTCTAAAGTTAATTTCTATATATCTATCCATCCACCCATCCATCCATGTATACATATTTAAAAAATAAAAATATATTATTACAAATATATATAGCACACACACACATAACTATAAAAATACTAATTATTATTATTTTTTGAATATTGAAATATTGAATGCATACACTAAAAAATATTTATTGAATTTACTAATTTTAATATGGTAATTGATTGCAATTAAATTATTTGATCTACATTTAAATACAAGAAATAAGAGTTAACTTTCAACAAAATGTGTTTATTTAAATGTAGGTAAAATAAATTGAAAGACATAAATAATCCTATTTTAACTAGTTGGAGGTACACATTAATTAAATATATTTAAATTATAATTAAATAAATGTATATATATATATATATATATATGTATATATGGGGAAGAGAGGTAAATATTAATAACCAGAAGACTAGTATTGTATTTTTATTTAATATAATATAATATATATGGTATTTAATATAATATAAAACATTATTTAAATCCTTTTCAAATTCACCATTTTAATCTTACATATACAACATTTTAAAAACAGTGCAAGTCTAAACTAAGGAATCTGTGAAGCAAAGTTTGAAAGTTTGACAACAAGGACAAAAAAAAGACAGATAAGAAGACAAACACAAAGTAGAATACTAAAAAAGATGACAAACATTATGAAGAAGACAAGTCCTCAAGGCATTTGTTTCCTACTCTACACTGACATTAACAGAAGGAAACAGTCTAAGTCATACCAGCTGCTGCCATGCTAAGTTTACAAACTTGTGTGCCTCTCGGGGCTTTAGAGACGAATACCTCAGTGTTTACAGACTGCTGGTTGTATTGAATTTGTTCAGTACTGCATGCGCTCCCACTGTTCTGCTGCTTCAGCCCTCCAGTGGTGGTGCAAACATCCCACAGCTTTTACAACATAACAGTCACTGCTGGCTGCACACCAGGGAGTGAATATGAGCGAGAGCTGTACAGCCACACAGGGCAGGAATGATAAATCTCAAGTCTAATTCACACTGACAATACTAGAACTGTCAAGGTTCAGAGACCCACAGAGAGCGAGAGAACTGATGTGCACTTCCACGTAGAGCGCGACGCGTGAGCATTTCTCTGTAACGAATAAATGTTAGACCTCATGAGTCCAACTAAAGAGATACAAATTGCTCTACTGAAACTAGAATTATGCATCAGTACTACAAGTCAGCTGTCTCATGTCTCAGACTAGTGCTGACATCTTGTGGTAATGCATAAAGAAGCATGAAAGTAGAGTCGTTTTTTTATAAAGGTTTAAAGAAAGACTTTATTTGGAAACGTTATCCAATCTCAACTAGAAGCTCTTATTTAGTGCATTATTTAAAAATCCCCCCAAAAAAGAAAAAATGTTTTATATTCCAATGACTTTCCCTGTGTATCATTAAAAAAAAAAAAAGGGAGACATGTTTTGTACTCGAGTGAATTTCGTGAAAAAATAAATCTCAAAAAATGTATAAACAAAATAAATCTAAATTATTATACAGACTTATCAACATATACATTTAATATGTTATGTAAATAAATTATACAAATATAATTTATTATATAAATAAAAATACTATTTTATTAAATAGATATTCTATAATATTTTATTTATTTATTTGTAACACATTTTTAAAACTAGTTTTCTACTTACAGTAATTTTAAACAGGTATAAATTAAAAAAATTTTTTTATAAAATGAAGAGTACACTGAAGGAGAACTGGAATAGGTAAGATATAAAAACAATTAAATTCATATTTATTTAAAATAAAAGAATAACATATAAATTTTATCTAAACATAATCAAATATTTTGATATTTTCATACATACTAATTATTGTTTTATGTCCTGAACTACACACAAAGGCAGTGCGTTTCGGTGCTTTTTTTGAATACACGAACCATCACTGGCTCTGAAATAAAAAGATTTGCATTGACATTGCATCTGGGAACACCCCCGACGTGACATCTAAAATAATCCACAGATTTTCTGTTCGCTTCAGGGCGAGTGCAACATTTTATGTGATATCAAACACTTCAAGGGCATTAAAAAAGTAAACTGCGCTGCATTTTTTCCAAATCTTTCACGAGTTCAGGCTTGTCGGCTCGATTAAAGCGAAGCAGATTTGGCGTGCTGCTAAAGGAGGAGAAACTCAGGGTTAGAAGGGCTGCCGAGCCCTAGGGTGAATAACCCTAAGTGCTCGGGAGAGGGAAGAGGCGGACAGCCAATTCCTAACCCTGAGAGCCCTCCCCTTTGAGAAGGGTGGAGATGGGGGAGGAGGAGGGATACAAAGATCGAGATGAGGCGAGGGAGCAGATCTGGCTATTTTCTAGGGCGAGTTGAGGGATCTGGTAGGAATATGGGATTATTGGGAAATGAGAAGGCGGAGATCGTAAATAGGGGTGGGAGCCTTCGCCCCCTCCTCCCGAAACGAGTTTTAGAAAACTATGTTTTGGGCTCACAAAGTGTTGGTAAAAAGCATCTAATATGAAGAGGATAAGAACGATGAAAGAAATCAAAACAGCTTGTTTGCCACAATACAACTCAGACATAATTGATGAGGAAACTGTAGAAATCCACTGTACATCCTTTGAAAAATTAGGCTAAGACGTTCAGGGAAAAAGAAGAGCCTGCGAATAAAAGAAAAGGCGGTAGAAAGGATATAGTGCAGGATAAGAGCGGTTTCTTAAATCTGGTTTTGATTGGATCAGGGGGTGACAGCTCAGTGAACTGGTGCAGAGCTCCGAGGTTATTGCGGTTTGGCACTCCAGATTTTCAGAACAAGCAGTCAGAAAGAGTTTGTCTACAAAAGTGGTAAACTACCAGGTGAGGTTGTTGGGGGGGAGGAGGGAAAAAAAACAGATTGGATTACATTTTCACTCTCAGAGGATGGTCTCTATGCCGGGAAATAAATGGAACACACTATCAAGGGTGGGATATTAGGGATGAACTGAACAGTTCCTCTCATTGAAATAAAGCTTTTTACATTTGAAATGTCAATCCTACTACTTCACTTACTCAAAATGTCATTTCATGATCTGCCCCTGCCTTTTCTAAAATATTCAGATATTCAATAAAAGCGTGCTATGAAAATGCTCGCAGATTAGTCTTAAGAATGATTGCAGGAAAGTCAGACCTGCCCTTGAAAATGTAAGATTGCGAAAAACCTTTATAATAGAAAAATGTAATACCAAAATCAAAGAAAAAATTATAAAATTATAGCTGTCAAATAATTAATCGCATCCAAAATAAAGGCTTTTATTAACGTAATATATCAGTGTGAGCTATGTATATTAATTATGTACACATAAATACACATGTATTTATGTTTTTACATACATACATATATATATACTAGGGATGCAACAATACAGTTAGCCTACGGTTCAATACATACCTTGGTTTTTTAACACGGTTTTCGGTTCGGTT
>JAUMHQ010000075.1:9635655-9647243 GCA_032361165.1 Enteromius paludinosus | reverse complement strand
ACGATGGTGTTTGAGACTCACAGTATGTTATGTCCATGTACTGAACTGTTATTATTCAACCATGCCAAGGTCAATTCCGTTTTCCATTCTATGGCACCTTTAACCTTTCAGTCAAATTGTAATGTTAATAATGCAATTTAGAACTCAGTAAGCTGCATTTAAGCTGGTCTCAGCCTTTTAGATTCCACTGTGCAGTTGATTTAGAGTGATGAAATCTAAAGAAACATAACTGCCTTCTAATACGAGATTGTTTGAGTAAATCTCAAATGATGATTCAAAAGCTGTGATAGATATTTAGTCCGACTTCGAAGTGTGATTTTGGTATCTTGACAGTACATGAAGCCATTAACATGAATAAAGACATTCTGGTAGATTTTTGAATATCAAAGCTATTCAAAAAGCCTTCAGTCATTCTCACCATCTGGCGCTCACTTAAATTCCTCTTCTTCTTTCCTGACAGAGCGAAATGATACAGCAAGACTGCCAGGAGAAAGAGCGCAGCAATGCTAAAAATGCAGTCAAGGAGAATGTCTATTACTACAAACACAAGCTGGAGGGTCGCTATCAGACGTTTCTAAACGCTCAAGTATGTATCCTCCGTGCAGCTTTTCCCAGATAACACGGCATTACCTGTAGAGTGACATGTAATCTATTTAGCTCACAGGGACTCTTATAAACCGACTGTGATTTATTCATGGCGTTCGTTAATGTTTTCATGTTTCAGAAGCCTGTTACTGATTGCGAAATCTCTGAAGGCCATTTTCAGTTCATGCATTAATGAAACAAAAGCCTCATTCATTTAAATTAGTTAGTAGTTCATATGAGCTCAGCAGCTAAAAGGGCCACAAATCTGGATGTCGCATAAAACAAACGCCTTGTTTCTTCTCTCCAGGACCATCAGGCATTCTCTGAGCTTTTAAATGGCACAGAGAACTGGCTTTACGAAGAGGGAGCAGACCAAGATAAGCAGACGTACATTAACTAGCTGGAAGAAATACATGGGATTCTTTCGTCCTCAAACACATACGGTCATAGCCACGACAAATTGATTTTGTGTTCTCTCAGAGATAACCGGACTCGTACGCCGCGATAGGTTTAACATTTTGCTCTGTTTGATGTGCGGCCACAGTTTTGTGTTTTAATTGACTCGCGCTGTCTTGACAGCTCGCGGCGTTGGGATGGCATGCGCTTCGCTTAAAGGCTAGGAGAGTCATTTGTGTAGCTTTCAAAACCCCTCTGTTGCACTTTAGGAAGAGCGCTAATTGGTTGCTGTGTACTGCGCACCAAACAAATGCATTCAGGCTTACAAACAGTGATGAATTAAAGCCTTTTGTTTTATTCAACAGAAACTGGGTAAGCCTGTGCAAAACAGATACCGGGAGTCCATATGGAGGCCTTAAATGCTCGAGGAGCTGACAGCCAAAATACAAAGATACATGACTATTATGGAGGAGTATAAGAATGGAGTAAGAATAAGTTTTCTCTCTCATTTTCTTAGTCATATATCACATCTTATTTGGAGCAATCATGCTCCTCCGCAAGGCACTTTACAACACAGGGAGGCATTGTTTTAAATTGTTTTGTACATTATAACGAATCTCATGCAGTTACACAGTCAGATTTCAGCCATCAGTCTCTTACAACTGACTATAAATAGTGTCTGCTTTTACATTTATTCATTAAGCAGAAGCTTTTATCCAAAGCGCCTTATAAATGAGGAATGCAACAACATAGCAATTCATCCTAAGATGACTGTACTATCAGAAGTGCTGCAATACTTTTAACTTTTTCAACTACACTTTTAACTTACTGGCTACAAATGTATTCTCATCAATGCTTGTGTGTAGAATTTACAGACTACTATAGTAAATGTAAAGAATTTGTTGTCAGTAACTAGTTATGCACATAATAGTTATGTATCATTTAATTGTATCATTTACTTTTATTTTTAAATATATTAAATATTTGCCTAATCTAATGTTCACCAGTTATTTATAATATAATTAGTTAATTATAATTATAACTGAGTTATTATAATTTACTAAAATTAAAAACAAAAATTGCACAAATATATATAAATAATGTGTATGTGTTTTTGGGTCTGTACAAAGCTGCATTTTTATTTAGTTCAACTATTACTACTTATTAAAACTAAAAAAGTTAAAAACATTGCTAAACTAAACAAAATTTAACTAAAACAAAAAATTTAATATAAAAAAATTACAACTTTTTTAACTAAAACTAGAAATGTACCATAGAAACAAAATAAAATAAGCACTAAAATTACTGATTGGAATTAATAATTAAAAAAAAAAAAAGTGAAAAAGAAAAAAGAATAAAAATGACAAAACAAAATTATTGTGACAACATAAAATTGTGACAAAATTACTAAAAATGAAACATTTTAATTGAAAACTGAAGTCATATTAACATAAACTTGGTATAATAGTATAAAGCAGTAATGGCACTGTTTTAACTTCATTTTCTAAAATAACACAAACTAAACTGAATATAAACTATATAGACATTTTTTTTTAAAAGCTAATAAAAATTAGGAAAATGCAGAAAAATGATGCTCACTTAACTTAACCTCTAAAAAGATAATCGTAGACAATTCTGCTAAATCTCTTATTTTAGTTTTTCATATAATGTATGCAAGTATAGTGTTAGTTTTAAAACTCATTGTATAAGTGTGTTTTAATATATATTGCCAACTCTCAGAGTGACAGTTACTGCCATACACAGCATTCAGATCAGGGAGAAATTACAGGTAAGGAAAGACTAAAAGCATCACAAAAGCATTTCACTGTGGGAGACACATCTAAGAATAACACATGTAATCAGCATTGATTTCCATGTCCGATCAGCCACAGGGGGGTGGTGTAAGCTGCCTTTCTATGTCATCACTCAACCTTGAAACACTTTTAAAAATCTTTTTCTGCTGCGAGGCATTTATCTATTTAGAAATACAGCTCTTAATACATTTAAGCATCTGTAAAATTCATTTCACTGACATTTACATGAAAATGCTTTTTCATCACACTGTTTTTTTTATCACAAACCTAGATTTTCAACAAATCCCAGTTAGAATGAATTCAATTCTATTTGCATTTGTTTGCAATACTATACATGTTTTTTTTTCTTACAATTTCCAGACACTCAACAACATTTGTGTTCAAAATGAAGCGAATAACAGCCAAGCCAATATTTAACGGCTTATTATATTGGTAAAATGGTATTGCTGGATTGCACATAATGGTGGCTGCTGGTGCATAATTCAGTCATATAAACAGATAAAGATTTTAGTTTATTATATTTGATGTTAATATACACATATAAAACTTATGTTCAGAGTGACAAGGTTTGTGTGCACGTTTAGTTTACTTTCATGTAGCATCTTGAAATCCTTAAAGCTCCACTGTTTTTTCTCCACAGTTTCAGTTTGATTTCAAAGCAGTCCAAGTTAATTCTGACTATGAATATAGTTCCAAAACTGAAATATGTAATAAAATGCTTTAATGGGTGTTTTAGATAAAGAAATGAATAGGTGTAGATGTAACAGAAATACTGAGAGAACAGCAAAATACCAGCTACTGTATTGGCATCTTTACTAAAAAGAAAGTTCATACTGAAACTGTGGCTCTAGACAAAGCGAAAGCTTGCAATATCAGAAATGGGTGCTGCTTTACGCTTGACTGTTCCGCTTTATTTGCGCTGTGCATTCAATTGGATATGTCATGTTAAATACAATTTATTTATAGCACATGCTGACAGCGATATCTGGGCAAGTGGAAACGCACCAGCTGTCTTTGTGAAATTTGTTGATGCAGAGAATCGATGTTTGTTCCTTTGTGTTGTGCTTAAAACTTTTGCGGCAAGTTTAAAATCGCAATAAAATAAACACCTCTAAACTTTCTGCTCCGTGTTTTTCAGTCTTTTAAAGGGATAGTTGTTCCAAACCTCTATGGCTTAGGCATATCTATCATATAGACATAAATGCTCATTTTAATGTGTGGAATAAGTGTAAATAATGACAGAACTGTAAAATAACTAACTGGATGAAATGAAACTCTGAAAATGAAATGAAAATAAACATTGAAAGTGCTTTTACTTTCTTTAAACCATGAGATCATAGCTAATGGAAAACAACTCATCACTCCTTTGATATCACTATTGTGTTGTTTATTTGGCCTCGTTCTAGTCCTCATCTTTCATTGACTTTGAAGTGACTACTCTTCTGCATCGTTGGATACAAATGAGTCGATATTTCTGAGGGAAAGATCAGGTTTTTTACATGTTGTTGGGGTAGCTATAATGTCCGAGTCCTTCAGAGTGCTGTAGTCCTTGAAACTCGTTGTGTTACCATGTTTTAGTATTGCATGGCGTTGCCTGTGATCCAAAAAATGTAAGAATATCTCATTTATTACTGCTTAATCAGTACGCTTAGTACATTTAGCTGAGTGTTCATTCTTATGTTTGCTTGTTTTTTTCATAAAATGGTATACTAACCTCCTGCCAGGCTCAGACAGAGACCAGGAGTTGTTTGTTCCATCTTCGATATCTTTATCGTTGAGGACTGGTTTAGTCTCCTCGATGAGGACATCCAACTGCAATTAAGAGCACATTAGGAGTGTTTTAGCAGCCAGATTTTCATCTCGGTAACACCACCTGAGCCATTAGTGGGGAGAGCAGCGCTATATGATGCAACTACACAAAGCTTCGTCCAAATACCTTACCTCACTGTTTACGTTTTCAGTTTTCTCAGAGTCCGAGACATCTGACTGATGGATTCCTACATCCAGTACGGGATGAGACGGCATACTTAAGGGATCTATGAGAATCTCGTAGGGAACAGTAGGGTGCTTCCAGGAAGATGGTGTGTTGAGGCTCCATTTGTCTTCTTGTCCAAATGTACCTTAGGAATGAAATTAATCTTAAATGAATCACTCTGATAACTTGTTTTTAATGAATAAGCAGTCTCACAAACAAACATCAATTGGTTGATGAGGACATATTAAAGCAGTTTTAAAATTAAATGTTTAAAAAAATTCATATTGGTGTGATACTCATACATTGGCCATATAGTTAATGTAAAAAGAAAAACATCCATGCAAGTTTTTAGATGTACCTATATATTCCCCATGAATACTCCACAGCCGAACTGAGCAGTCCGATGAGGAGGTAAGCAGAAACTGGTCCTTGTCAAATATCTTCAAGCTTGAGTTGGACAATTATGTAAATCATTTTAATGAGATAAATAGTAAACAAGCAAATAATCATATAAATGCTTTGTTCTTGTGGTCTTTTGTTTGTTTTGTCACTTATCGAACCAACCTAGTGATGCTGCTGATGTGCGCACGCCAGAAGTTCACCTCTACAAATGAATAAAACCACATTAAGTCTCAATCTAAATATTAAAAACCATACTTCGAGTCATGCAGATAAAATGAGGACTGGTCTTACTTTCAGGAGGGTTGTGTTCGGGTCCCAGGGCATACTGCTTGACATTATAAACGTAGATGAAGCCGACATGATCGGCTGTAAAAAGCATGCTGTCATCCTGTGTTAAAGCCAGTTTCACAATCTGCTTCTGAAGCGGAGACTTGAAGAGAAGAACCTTTGCCTCAGTCCGTTGACACTGTATTTATAAAAACACTCGAGGAAAGATAAAATACATGATACTTACAGCCTGAAAAGATGTGATGAACCTTCCGCCATTCAGAACACTCCAGAAATTAATATTGCCTTTGATAGAAATTAAATATGTTTGGGGAAATCAAAAGATCTGCATATATAAACGGACTTTCTTCTGTGATTTTATTCATTATGATGACCAGTTTACCTTGAGGCCCTGAGGATATAAGCCAGGCAGAAGAGGACAACTCAGGAACAAACGCCCGTGTCTTTAGGAAGATGAGGCTCAGCACACTTGTGTTTGGAACTATTATACGCCGTTAAAAATAAAAAACAAATAAGGTCCATATTGCAACATCTCAACATCTCATAACACATTCACAAGCACAAAGGGAAAGCCTTCTTGCTCTTAAAAGGTATAGTTCACCCAAACATTTTAAGTTACTGATTAAACTGACCATCAGGCTTTCCAAGATGTAGATGGTTTGTTTTTTCATCGGAACAGATTTGGAGTTAGGATTGCATCACTTGCTCAGCAGCCAATGAGTGCTGAACAGCTGTAAATCAGAGTATCTAACAGCTGATACTCTGTGTATTTAAAAATAAGCCAATTTAAGCTAAAAATATCCTGGGATTTTGGCGACATCCATTCACTACAGAGGAGCCATTGGGCAAGTGATGCAATACTAAATTTCTCCAAATCTGTCCCAATGAAGAAAGAAACTACATTTTGGTTGGACTGAGGGTGAGTAATAAAAAAAAAAAGCCTCAAAAAGTTCATTATATCTATATGACTATTTTCTAAGTTTTTATACTATTTGAGATTTGATTGAACATTAGCAGAATTGTAATAATTTACGGAAAATACACAGATATTATTGGCATACTTTGAGTACTACTGCTCTGTTGAGACGTAGGGGTCTGGAAGCGGCACTGTATACGTCCAGACACCACATTCCATACAATAATCTCCCCATCGTAGCTCCCAGTGGCCAGGAGATGCGGTGTGCAGTTAGCAATGCACAGGATGTCTTCTTTGTGCCCATTTCTCTGTGTCAAAGATTCAACACATTACCCAATGTCCACCTGCATATTTGAAGAGGGTGAACTGTATGTTGTAGAAAATGCTAATACCACGTCATCCTGCCAGGAAGGTTTTGGTCTCTGACAGAACTGAGTTTCCTCTTTAGAGTCCTGGAAAAAGCACCAAAAAATAAACTGCATGGATTTAGTCAAATTCACGTTAGGGCAAGTCATGTCACTCGGTCGGCCATCTTTGAAATGTCATCTCTTTGAATGGGCAAACATCAAATTCAATAGAACTGTTCACAAAACGTACAATTACATTTCATATCTGAAATCACAAACAAAATCTGACAACAATGGTATCATAAATATTGAGCGTTGCATTTTTCCTCATTCAAAACTAAACAGGTCTTGGGAATTCTAGTCTTTGGTTTGGTTTTAAAAGTAATAAATTCTGTACTATTTTGTTCAAAGTTTTAACTGCCATTATATTTTGTACATATTGTAGCTTAATCTGGTCAAGAATGTCCTTTTAGATATAGAAATAGATATAGATTTAGAATGTATCTGTTTTAACTGTGTCCCTGAGAAAGTAAATAAAAAATCTATTATTGTATAATAAGACATGTCAGTAAATAAAAATCTAAATGATTAAAATATTTTTTTTGCTGTAACTGAATTGATTTATTCACAAGCAAAAAAAAAATCCTAAATGCAACATTTTATAGAGCTACAGCAAGGAGAGTGGGTCCTTTTTTTATTTTGTATGAAATATCTCTCTACCACTGAAACAAAATGAATAAATCAAGGTACCCTGAACACTTAATACAGAATTGGCAAGACATTTTCAGTACATTTTGAATAAAAATGAAATATGTATTCTCCAGAGGTCTCATAATCATGCATTTAGGGTATCTTTTTCCACAAAGCTTAGATTCTCTTTTCTAAAGGGAACAAAAGCTCTTGTAAAATATGGAATAATGGACTGTCAGAAGGAAATGGAAGAATAAACCACACCAAAACAGCACTCCAGCACTTTTGAAGAGGGTGGAACGCTGAAGTAAATGAAATATGGAAATGGAGTGAACAGCAATAAAGGCGAACGTACCAGGGGGAAGAAACAGGTCATGGCAGTCAACCATTTTATGAGAGCCATCTGGGGAATTACGCTGATATAAAATAAGGTTGTGAGGGAAGCAGGCTGGTCACTTTCATACTCACCAAGTAAATGTCAATCCTGCGGCCCCAACCGACAGAAATCACAAATCTGCCAAAACAAATAAAAGAGCGAATCAGCCAAAAAAACAGGGGCATAATATCCATGAAGATTTTTGGGCTGGCAGTCAGCAGGGACTCACGCATTCCTGTGAAGTGTCAGATAGGAGCAGTCACAAATCTCAGCACATCTTCCATCTGGAAAAAAAAAAACTTAATGCAAGGCTCTTTGCTTCACAACAGCTTTATAGGGAATGTGAGAAAATATCTTCAATACCGTTAATAATCAGTCATACTCAAGAGCCAAGAAAATCAATCAAATGCACATTAAGAACTATGAGGCATTATTGACCTCTGCTGAGTGTCTTCACACACTGGCCGTTGTTGAAGTTCCACATTTTAAGACAGCCGTCTCTTCCACCGGTCACTAGCCTGCAAGGCGAGAATAAAAACAGAATGTAAAATAACTCAGCGAAAAATGACAAATTTACATTTTGCAAGGTCATATAAATGATTTAGCTAGAACAACCTCCTTCCACTACGGTCAAATGCCATGCAGGTAATTGCGGATTCTCCGTGAGCACATCCATACTCAAACACTTGAGCTCCAGTTTCCACGTCCCAGACTTTGACAACCTGAATTTTGAGTAAACACAGGCACTACTTTTAAGGACTGTTGTTTTCCTAATCTACTGAAGATCAGTCTTGTATGAATAAATAAATCTAAGAGATCAGTTATCAGGATTAGGTTATCTGGAATCTTTCAAATCATCCTAGAAATAATAAGCGATGTACAAATAACATATAATAGCACCAGGACACACAAGCTACACATACACCTTGAGACATTAGATTCATCCGCCCCGGCGTACAACCCCACACATGGAATATAATTCAACAACGAACTACAATTTTACGTTTTTGGCGACAAAGAAGCTTAACATGCAGATTTAAATTGCAATATTTGACAATATTATTTTGCAGCATTTTTGATCAAATGAAAGCAGCTTTGTTGAGCAGGAAAGAAAACAATAAGCCCAAAACGTTTCAATGGTAGTGTATCTTTACTTTTTTTACTTATCGTTCAATCACCTTGAAGCAAACTTTGTCAGTTTTAGAAGACCAACTTATGAATATGAAACACAGCGCATCTGCTTCCTCAGTGTTTCCGAAAAGCACTCACCGAGCCCTCAGAGCAGCTCACCACCTGCCTAAACTCCTCACTGTATCCGCAGCACAACACTGGCTCTTTATGGGACATAATCTGATTGCCTTTAGGCTGTGGTCTACAACAGATGGAATATGAAATATGAAAGGAGGCAAAATGCATGACAATTGATACTGAATGACGTGATGTTAATTCTAACTAAATATGCAGATAACCTAACACCTTACAGTCAAATGATACCTAAAACAGGTTTTGAAACGCCTTTTTATACAACATACTTTGTTTGAAGGGATAGTAAGGCGAGAGAATCTGAGGCAATGTAAAGCCCCTTCACCGCTGAAGAGTAAAGGCACGAAGAAAATTCTCCCTGGATCTGACTTGCTTTTGGATGTGCAGTAAACAGACATGTCTGATCCTTAATATGCCATATCTAAAAGAAAAATAATAGTATTGTCATACAAAAATAATACATTTTCATATTTATGTTGCACTGCTCTCTGATTAAAAGGATATTTCACAGAAAATGGAAACTCTGTCATCATTTACTCACTCTCATGTTGTTTCAAACCTGTGTGAAACTCTTTCGTCAAACATACAAGCAGAATTTTAAGCAATATCCTGCACACTGTTCGCAAAATAATAAAAGTAAATGAGGACTGTGGCTGGCAAGCTGCGAACTGGATTCAAACACATCACACAAGTACCATAAAAGTGATCCATATTGCAAGTCTTACGAATGATGAAGTCTTATTGCATGATGAAAAAACAGATAAGTATGATTTATTAATAAACAACTGTATCAAGTGATTCATAGAAAAAAAAAATTCTTTTTTTAAGGTTTTTATTGGCTTATGAGGTTCCATGAAGCCCCAATCTTTATTTACCTTCATTATACTGACAGAAGCGATACGAATATGCTTTGCAATTCCCCTTTTGTGTTTAGGATATAGACAAAAGAATGTCATACAGGTGAGTAAACGAACAGACGAGTTAATAGATAATCAGTGGTGCTACATTGCATTTGTTTCTTCTGATTATTATCCAGAAAAACACAGCAGCTCAGTTTAATCCCTGGGTTTTTTCAGATCAAGAAATGTTCCAGACTTTTAAGTAATGAGTTGATTTCTCACCTTAGCTGTGTTGTCTGTGGAGACTGAGATAATGTGCCCATCTTCTGAAGCGATACAGAGGTAGGAAACAGGGGCGGTGTGACCTTTCAAAATCCCGGTTGGTTTTCTGCCATTTCAAAATGTAAAATAACTAGTCTTGCATAGAACATCAGTATTTGAGCACATAGTGTGTGTGTGTGTGTGTGTGTGTGTGTATTTGATATCCTCATAAAGAACAGAAAAGTAGCCATTCAGAAGAAAAAAAACGGTCAAAGATATTTAACCCTTGTACTGTATCATTTGGTGTAACCTGGTTAGGTGACAAGTCTCTTTATGCAATATTAACACCAAATCTTGAATTCAATCTGTTGTCACCTTGTTTTCAACTAGAAATTCTTGCAATTGTCACTCACAAACATCTCCGGGTTATGAGTATAACCATGGTTCATTGAGGGAATGAGACACTGCGTCCGAAAACCTTATGGGAACGCCTTCTACGTGACACGCTCTGAATCTGCTGTAAAATCCGTCCAATCAAAGGGCGTGACGTCATGGCGGGTGACGTCAGACCAGGAAGTATATACGGCACATGCTTCCTGTCAATGCTAGCTTTCAAAAGTCATGAAGAACTGCACCGGCAAAGACACCGGAGGTATGGCTCCGAGACACAGTGTCTCGTTCCCTGAAGGAACCATGGTTATATTGGTTATAACCTGGAGACTTTCCTTTTCTGGAACTCGAACTGTGCCTGAAAACGCTATGGGAGCGGTATACCAACGCTGTCATGACTCCAAGCCCTCTCCCTGTGTCAATGTCTCATCATACACCACTAGGCGTATGTAGGACAGTGAGTGACCGGCCTTCTTTCACTCTCTTGACAGAATTGAGAATCGATTCTATTCGAGCAGGGGACATTCGTGCCTGCATCATTGTCGAATCCCACACTACTCCTAAGTAAGTGGTCCTCTGAGCCGGAGAAAGCACACTTTTCTTGAAATTTAGTCTCAACCCCAATCGTTTGATATGATCTAGCACAACATCTCGATGTCGGATCACTTCGGTCTCTGACTGAGCTAATATTAGCCAATCGTTGATGTAGTTCAGAATGCGAACACCCTGAAGCCGCAGCAGAGCTACGCTTGGCCCCTGAAAGTGAACCTCAGGAACTTCCTGTGAGAAGGATGAATGGACACATGAAAATATGCATCTTTTAGATCTATATTTACAAGCCAGTCCTCTGACCTGATTTGTAACACTACTTGTTTGAGTGTGAGCATCTTGAACTTCAGCTGACTGACTGAGCGGTTCAGTTGTCTGAGATGGGCCTCAGCCCTCCATCCTTCTTTGGAACTATGAAGTACCCAGGGGCGTAGATTTAGGGTGGACGGTGGGGATGTGTCCCCACCAATATCCTCCGACCATTGAAATGTCCCCAC
>JAUMHQ010000075.1:9556261-9572605 GCA_032361165.1 Enteromius paludinosus | reverse complement strand
CTGAAAAAAGCACAAATATCAGAGCATGTCCAAACATCTCATGGGCCCCAAAATCCCCTCAGACCCCAGGGGGTTAACTAATGCCAAGTTCAGACTGCACGATTTTTAAATGAGTCGTGTTATAGATTTTTTCACACTGCATGACTTGGGGTAGCATTCAGTCACTGCTGTGTTCACACCGCATGATAGTTTGGCGACCGGTTTCGCACTTTAGAATAGGAAGAATCGGGAACAACTTCATCCCGGTCCACAAACTACAAACTAATTACACGTGAGAAATCATATGGAAACAACAAGAGGTCATGCGTGCAAGATCAGAGTTCTCACGTGAACGAGCAACAATTTGCCTGTGACTTCTCAAAAACCTGTCAGCAAGTTAAAATCCGAGCTAAAATAGTGTAGCCTGAACTCGGCATAAGAGTCTAGTCTAAGAGTTAGTAGACATGTAGTTTTTATTTAATAAGAATTAGTTGACATATTGTTGACATGCAGTTACAAAGTTACTTATAGTTATTAAAATGTCTAAATTGGACTATCAAAAAAAAGTAAAACCAATTATTACTACTTAAAAAACAAAAAAGAACTACTGGCAGGAAGTAATCAGTACCCTATTACTTTTCCATTACACCACACAAAACTGTTAGGCCTAATTGTGTCCTTTTCTTCCCAAAAATCTTACTTCACATGTACAGTATACCATATTTAGAATTGATTGTTCAATGAGTTAAAGTGAACATGACAATTGTGTTCATTTTCCACATTTTATTTGGGCTTATTTTTTCAAAATTGAGTGACATTTTCTTGAAAGACAATTCTCAAAATTTGAGAACTTAATTTGTAACATTTTGCTGATTTATTTTTTTTAAGAAACACATCAACTTTATTATCGAAATTGAATGGGTTATTTTTTAACATTTTATTTCAAAACTTTTGGTACAATTTTACAAGGTTAGTCTCCCATTGTAATAACTTTAATCTCAAGGTTTTCATTTTTATTATTGCTTGGCCCTAATCATCTTCCATATTTAATTCAGTAAATATTTTTTTACAGCCATAATAGGTACTTGCCTTAAAAAGACAGGTGTGTAGTAATAGATCACACTAATATAAGGTTACTTTTAGCCTTGCCTGTTGAGTTAGCTCACTCTCCGTCTATGCAGCTACAGTATATGTGTGGTCAGTCCTTGCAATGCCTGAATAGAGTAAATCTACAAATTTTCCATCTTTTACTTTTCCAACTTCTAAACTGTTTTTTTATTTTTTTTTATTTTTTTTTTTTTCAATAGTGATACAACATGCACGTATTAATTGGATGATTGGATTGTTAGATTTCTGATCAGCAGACTTTTAGACCAGGGGTATCACAACCGGGGTAGCAGTGCATGTCATTGAGCTGGGTCTGATTCTAGCTGTCAAATTTCTTTTCCCTTCCCTCTTATCCTCGCCTTTGATTTGATTTCATTTTGTTCCAACTTGTCTGTTTTGAGTGAATAATAGAGTAAAACGTGCAGACCTGTCTCAACTCTGTGAAAGCATGGGGCCCAGAGGCTAACAGGGCCCTGCAACCATGCTACAACAACTTGATCTTGTATGCCCTTTTTACATTTCTTTGTCAATTTGTGGATATGTTGTGTGTGTGTTAGGGTTTTCTTTGTGACACAGAAAAAAAAAAAAAAAAAGGCAATGCATATACAGGCTATGGGGAATAGCTGATAGCACTGCATGATGCAAAAGTGTTAATAATGAATCATGACATTTTAAACATTCCTGTTGTTCCAACAGTCTCTCCCCTAAAATGACCCGGCTCAGTATCATTGTGTTACTTGCAATTTATTCTCTTTTTCATGAGCCAGTTTATCTTGCAAAACCGATACTTTGCCATGCCAAAGGTTGCCACTAAATAAAATTTGATAAAAAATTAAGAAGTGTATATTTTATGTGTAGACTTTTTATTAACTATTTTTTTTTCCAGGATTACCTTAGGCTTGCATCAATAAATTGATATCTTAGTTCATGTTTAGCTCTTATTCTCCATTGTACAGTAAATGCAGAAATAACAAATAGGTGAGACATCACAACAGAAACACAATAAAAAGAACCCTAGCAAATCTGTTAGCTCCATGGTTTGTATTATGTGAATGATATCTAAAAAATTATTTTCATATGGGTAATTTGATCCTTATCATGTAAGAACACACATTCATAATCATCATCTTGAAATGTTCTTTCTGATGGGCATAATTCTGTTTTTAAGCAGTTTTCGAATTGTGTCTCTGATTTCAGCTGTGTTTAAAACATAAATAATGGGATTTAACATTGGTGGAAGACACAATGAAAGAGATCCACTGATGACTCTGGCACTTGGAGTAAGAGAAACAATTAACGAAGCAACACAAATGCATATGATAGGAAGAAAGAAACACACAACCAACAAAAGGTGAGAAACACAGGTCTTCAGTGCTTTAAAACGTGTTTCCCAAGTTGTAGTTTTACTTAAGGCAAAAACAATGCCCAGATATGATAGGAGTATAATGCAGAATGGTGCTACAAGGAACAAAGCTACGATGAGGTTTGTTATGAATATATTTATGCTGTTGTCGTTGCATGCCATCGAAAACACTGCTCCATAATCACAGTAATAACTGTCTACCACATTAGATTTACAGAACGAAAGTTGTGTTATCAAGGACGCTGCCAGAGCCACCAAAGAAGTGTTAAATGCCCATATTGCTACAAACACTAAAGACATGACAGTATTATTCACTATGGCATGATACCTTAATGGCAAACAAATTGCAATGTAGCGATCAAATGCTAGAACAACAAGAGTGGCACTTTGCAGAGTAACAAAGAGGTTCACAAAAAACATGTTAGCCAAGCAAGCATTGTAGGACATGGACTGAGAGTCTGAAAAATAAATCTTCATTGTGTTAGGAATCCATGCATTCGTTCCACCAAAGTCAGCCAAGGCCAAGTTAAACACACCAATGTATTTTGGACTGTGCAGACTTCGGTCAAGAGCTATAATAAGGAGAACTACAGAGTTCCCAATTACAGCAATAAAATATGTGACACATAAAAAAATAGAGTAATAACTGCTGTATGGTATACCTGAAAGTCCAGTGATGACAAAGTATTCTGGACGAACAATAGTCATATTCTGGACAAAACTTGCATTTAAAGAACTCATGGCAGCTTTGCACTTGTTGTTTTGAAGCTGAAAATAGAAATTACCATGAAGACACAAACACAATTCCAGCAATTTCCAAAATTGTCATCTCACTTTCTAACAACTATTTTCAAATGCTGAAAGTATTCCTTCACGTAAAGTTTCTGCATAACATTTCAATCACAAACCTGCATACATGAAGTTTTAGAGCCAGAGAACACAATGATTGTGAAAGTCTGAACACTTGTTAGCTGCTTTGAATATTACTCAGCTGTAATTGCTCGTCCTTATTCTCTTATGTTACAACGATCATTGGACATTTGTGTCATTGAATCCAAATATATTTTCAGATTCATCTCTTGAGAGATTTCTGACAACACAATGATGCAATAGTAATAAATGTTCTATCCACAGCTTTAGTTTTGCTAATTTTTTTCACTAGTCATTTTTTCCCCCACCTTCACATTATTTTGTTTTGGAATTAATTACGATTACTCACAATTAATCCCAACTAACAGTTAAGCTTTTAATTATACTTTTATATTGCAATAATTTCACATTCAATCTTTATCAGTTAATGTACAAAGGACTTTTCTTGTTCCTTGCAACACTTTGATGTCTCTGGAATAGTTTTTTTGTTTGTAGATTTTTTTTGTCTGTTGTTTTTGCTATTTAATCAATGCTTAGCCATTCAACATTAGATATCTGTTTTAATATTAAAATAAATTTTAGTTTAAGTGAACTTAAAATGCTTTAATATTCACTTAAAGCCATTATAACAGCAGTACTGATTTCTCTATCAATTTGCCCCTCAAATACTTATCCATTGAAAATAGCCATTCAGCATTACTGTATAATTGAGAGCTATCAATTTTAACATTTAGACTTAAAAAGTCATAGACGTCTTGTCAAGAGAAAAAGTGACAGAAGCAGTAGCTGTAAGTGGGTTGACCAACCCTAGCCCTGCCCCTGCGTTAATTCTAAAGGTATGGTCACACTGCACTTTTTGCTCCATTGAATTCCATTCATACGCATGCTAAAGAGACAGACAGGAAACCCAAGCTTCTGCGGCAACGTTGCGCATACTGCTGCGTTCCAAAGTTCAAGTTTAGTGAGCTCTGAACTGTGAAATTTCTATACTGTACAACACGACATTACAAGAGTACAGTACATAAATAAGATCAAAGAGAAGCTGCCTGGTCCATTGTGTCCGTGAAAACAGGAAAGGGAAACATGGCCTCACCTATATTCGCAAGTGCATATGACAAAGTTTAACTCCCGTCATTATACATTACCATCACTTTGTTTTTCTGTTTGATAATGTTCAGTGCTTTGCTACAATCTGTATTGTTAAAAGCGCTATATAAATAAAAGTGACTTGACTTGACTTGACAAATAGCTGCATGCCCAAACTGCAGTCTGACTGCACCTTAACGCGATAAAGTGTGGTCACACTGCAGTATGGGCATGCAGCTTTTTGTCATATGCACCTGCGAATATGGGCAGGGGTAGGATATGACACCACAAGCTATGTTTCCCTTTCCCATTTCCACAGACACAGAAAACCAGGCAGCAAAAAGGGAACAGACAAAAAAAGAAGCCGCAAAGCGTCCCTGACACGGGCACCCCAGAGGTGAGGCTTGCTATTAAAAATTCAATTTTTCTCACCTCTGGGTTCAGTGCCCTATGGCTCCTGCATGAGTGATGCTTAGCCTCCTTGGTCTCGGACCCGGAGCCCTATATTGCCAGCACGGGAACCAGCGAAGAAGGTAAATGCTGCCAGGGCAGTCAGACTTTTCTCTTTTCTCTTCTGGGATCATTCCCCTTCCCCTTCACCCCCAGACTGCCCCACCACTTTGATTCCCCTAAACGGACGGTATGCCTCAGCTTTTGTGATTCAGTTCGCCAGGTGCCAGCCCAGGTGCAGGGACGTCCTTTTCAACACTGTCCTCTTGGGCTCTGCCCTTTGTGTTGAGGTTGCAGTCCTACTGGTGAAGGACACATTCCCTGCAGTGTCACCGTCTATTCAGCCATTGTCAGACCCTGCCTTCCTACGGGCTGGCCCATACTGCGACCGTAGCCTACAGTACATCAGCCACCAAGGTGATCTATGCTCCCACCGCATGTCACAACTGGCCAAACAGAGCTTTCGGGGGAGAAGAGCCTTAGTGAGAGAGGTAAAGAACCCAATGGTCACTGTGGCTAAGCTCCAGAGATGCAGTCTGGAAATGGGAGAAAGTTGTAGAAAGTCAACCATCACTGCACCCCTCCAACAGTTGGGGCTTTATCGCAGAGTGGCCAAACAGAAGCCTCTCCTCAGTGCTAGACACATTTTTGGCATTAATTCTAAGCGGTATGTGTGGAGAAAACTAGGCACTGCTCATCACCTGTACAATACAGTCCCAACAGTGAAGTATGGTGGTGGCAGCATCATGCTGTGGGGGTGTTTTTCAGCCTTGGCTGAAAGTTTACCTTCCAACAAGACAATGAACCTAAGCACACAGCTAAAATAACCAAGGAGTGGCTTCACAACAACTCTGTGACTGTTCCTAAATGGTGCAGCCAGAGCCCTGACCTAAACCCAATTGAACATCTCTGGAGAGACCTAAAAATGGCTACCCACCAATGTTTATCATCCAACCTGACAGAACTGGAGAGGATATGCAAGGAGGAATGGCAGAGGATCCTCAAATCCAGGTCTGAAAAACATGTTGCATCTTTTCCAAAAAAGACTTGTGGCTGTATTAGATCAAAAGGGTGATTCTACTAAATACTGAGCAAAGGGTCTGCATACTTCGGACCATGGGATATTTCAGTTTTTAATTTTTAATAATCTGCAAAGATGTCAACAATTCTCTGTTTTTCTGTCAATATGGGGTGATGTGTGTACATTAATGGGGAAAGAAAATCAACTTAAATGATTTTAGCAAATGGCTGCAATATAACAAAGAGTGAAAATTGGAGGGGGTCTTAATACTTTTTCTAATGTGGAATACTGAGATTTGTAGCCACAACCTACTGGGCAAAGGAGACCCAGTAGGGGCACAGCTAGGAGCTACTCCACATCTAGTCCTGACTGTGGGGCAGGAGGACCCAGATTTTGGCGGAGGGAACATTCTGAGAAAATAGCACATGGATCCCGTAGGAGTGGCCCAGCAGGCCAACACCAGCCGGCCTCCTGCTTATCTGATGTCTAACTTAAGATACGGGAGGACACAGGTTCAACACAGAGATTATAGAACCTAGCGAAGGTATTCAGTGTAGCCCAGCCTGCAGCTTTACAGATATCTGCTTGTGAGGAGCAGAGAGCCAACGCATAGAATGAGGCAACACTTCGTGTGGAGTGGGCTCTAATACCTAAGGGGCATGACTTTCTCTGGTTTTGATATGCCAGGGAGATGGTTTGTACCACCTAATGGGCCAACATCTTTTTCGAGACATGATTCCCTTTCTGCTGTCCTACATAGCAGACAAAGAGCTGCTCGGAGCATCTGAAGCTCTAGGTTTTAAGAGCATAAATTTGCATAAATAACTTCAGAAAATTCAGCACTGGCTACACGCGCTCATTGGTGAGGCAACTGCCATATCAGCTCCATACTGAGAAAAAGAGATCCCTCCCTCTCCCTTCTGTTTTCACTGGGGAGAGTTTGCCCTTTGCTTGGTTGACCTCAGAAGAAAAATTGAAGGGGGTCTGAATACTTTCCGTACCCACTGTATCCATAACCATAGATATATTGAATTACTTCAAATCATATACTTAGTACTGACATGCGCAGTCGTGCTTTAGGCCGGCTCGCCAAATATATCAGTGATTGGTCTCTCATGCGAGTTCCCATTTGTAACGTCTCCAATCCCTCCTTCAGCGAACAAGGGTTACCTTCGTAACCAAGACGTTTCCAGTCTGTCTCTTTTGCAATGGAGCAAAAAGTGCAGTGTGATCATACCTTTAAACTGAAAAAAATATATATATATTTTTTTATATTTTTAACACCACTAATATAAATGGATTTTTATTTAACTGTGCTCTGATTTTGGAGTTGCAGTGATACCACTAAGATGAGGAATTTCCTATAATTGGCACCATGTGTTCCAGTGTATGTGAAGACTCCAAGTGTGTGTAGAACCTTTGATTAGCTAATAGGACACGTTTACAGTGTTATTCAAGAACTTTTTAAATTTCAGTTATTTTTATCTTTTAAATAAACTTCTAAATGTCTTTTTAGTAGACACTATAACAGACCACGCATTTTTGTATTAAAAAGCGTTTGCCAATTAAAAAAAAATAGACATGCTATTCTTTGCACCAATAAAACATGCATGTGGGAACAAGACCAGATTAAAAGGCAGGAGATGCTGCTCACATTCAATATAAAAGATTTATTGACTCCAAAACATATTTTTGAACAAAAATCAACCAGACATAGATGCTAGCCTCTCCTCACACTTCCTGTTGCATTCGTGCTCTTTCAATTAGCCTAGACCACAAGTCTGGGTATTTGGACAGGCCCAAACAATAGCAGAAGGCACTCTTATCAGATTGCATAAATACAAAAAGAAGAAACATGAAGATTTTATCTAAAGATAGACAATATTTATTCTCAGCAAAGCAGATTAAAAAAGTGGCATTTTGATTATTTATTTAAAAAGAAAATGATACGTTTCAATTATGCAATAAATTTTAACAAAAGACATAATCAGTAAATAATGTTTTAATAAAATAGTTTTGCAAGGTCATTGCCCTTCTAGACAAATCTTTTAATGATGTTTTGATCTACAGTACCTAAGGTGGTGAGAGACTCAGGTGTCTCTCAGGTGTCAGAGCTGTTTGTACATGGTCTCCTGTGCATCAACACAAAATGTGTCATCTATCTATTATAAGTGCTGCTAATTAACAACTAAAGTTTAACAAACAGTTATTCTATAATGTAAACACTTTCAATCAAATATGATGCAACTCTTGCAGAAAGTTTCACAAGCAATAGAAAGCAGAGAATGTCTTACAGTAATTAAAGTAATGCAATTCATTAATGATTGAATCATATTTAATAATATAAGTCAGCATCATCATGCAGTAATTTCTGAATCCTCAGTTAAGTTATAAAATATTAATTATATATATTTTTTTCCTATAAATAACTCTTATAGTGTGTTATGTTGTAGAAATTATTAAACAATTGAACAATATTCTAGCGAAATGAACGCTGTAGTGATTAAAGACTTAGAGTTCTGAAACTAAATCTGTGTGATCATTGTATTAAACACTGCTGTACTGCCAGGCATAATAAATCTTGAATTTGAATGTGCTGCTTAGGTTGTCATATAAAAATTTTTTTGCATTTCTGGTCTGGCTGTATGAGTTAAGGTCAGCAGCATTACAGAAAACATGAAGATTGTATTGACCACGTCAGTAAGCAAACATCTTGTAACTGTGTGTTCAGTGTCCCAGTTCAGAGGCTATGTCCTTTAAAGGCTGCTTTCCAAGGATGAATAAAGCGGTGAGTGAGGCCTTTGTTTACCAGGCCACAAAGAATAAAATAAAAGCTCTTTTTGATCGTAAGATTCATTGTGCATTAATGAAAACAACATTTTTACTTATTTGCTTGTTAGTACACTTTTGTAGTGTAAATTTAGGTCCCAGTTTAGTGTCCCTAGTACCTGTGTACTTCCATAGTAACTAGATGTGTATGTAGTATGTAACCACAGTGTAAAAGCAGTTTTTGGTAAATAAAGTGTTACACTTCATATTAAGTAGGCAATTGCTATGGATTTAGCATGTCATTACTCTGATGTTATACAGCAGCAGGGAGTAAATTTGTCTGTACATACATATATATAGTGGTTGGTGTCCAGAATTTCAAACTTTATATTAAGTGGGCAGTTCCTGAGGAGTTATCATGTATACACACTGTTAATACAGACGTGCACCAGCTCCACCCACTTTACATATCCCTAAACGTTTTTTAAAGAATTTTTAAGAATTAAAGACCCAACTACACCCCCTGTTCCAGTTACTCTTATACTGTACATTCTGCTGTTACAAAATTTAGCTATGTAATTCCTGTTACATGACTACTTGGTGAAGTGAAAAAGTGTTGTTACTACTGTCCTGTTACAAATTTGTACTTACACACTCCATTCTGAGGGTTGTTACGTGTGTAGTTACAGAAATAGTACAACTGTAGGTATTATGTAGCAATGTGTACTTACACTGTGGTTACATACTAGATGCACATCTAGATACTATGGAAGTACACAGGTATTAGGGACACTTAATATAAAGTGGGACCCATCCCAAAAATAACCAGATGAGGGTAAAACAGGCATATCAACGTTTAAAAATGACTATCGCTCATCTCTCATCCCCATGAAGGGCTGTTAATATTAGTAGGGGATGAGAGATGAGCAATGGCAATTTTTAAGAATTAAAGACCCATATGACGATATAGCTAAATCATTTAATTATCATAACGGTCTTTTATATTAACACTTATTATCTGTCTTTACTTACTTTATTTATTTGTGTCAAACCTGTGAAAAGTGCAACTGGCATTATTTAATCACTTAACTAAGTATGCGTGTGTGTGTGTGTGTGTGTGTGTGTGTGTGTGTGTGTGTGTGTGTGTGTGTGTGTGTTTGTGTTTGTGTGAATAACTAATTCAATTCCCTCCGGATTGTAACAGTATCCTGAGACACTATTACAGCAGTATGGTAATAAATATTAGTTGTTATTAAGTGCCTCCTAAAAGGCTGACAATTCAATTTGTAATTTAAATATCACATGTTAACACAGCAGTTCTTGATCTGTGTGCATTCCTTTCCTAATTCAAACATGACAAATTGTTTGGTAAATCGTGTTTGCTAATGGATGTGCATTTACAAATTTTCTTTACCTTAAAGGAACCGTATGTAAGAAATGTATTGTAATAATCATAAAATGTCTCTGTTATGTTCAACAGGCATTAAGAAATCATGTTAATTTCAAGTACAGCTGACAGCAGTAGTACAGCATGCATATTCTCGTTTAAAAAGAGCAGTTGCAGCCCTCAACTGATGTTTATGTTGTCTTGTTTTTTTTTGGCCTGAAGCGTCACCCTCCATGTATCTCCCAATCACAAAGTCAGTAGTGTTTCGGCATCCAGGTTGTCTGCTTGGTAGAAAATACAGTGCATTTCATTTAATGTATTTTCATGTGCGTTCATTCTTGTTGGTGTCATCAATCATGGCAACCTGAGTGTGCGTCAAGTCTGAAAAGGAGGGGCCGGGTGTTACGTCCTTGCGTCATATTAACACTTTGTTGATGTGTTTTTTTCGAGTTGCTGTTTTTGTTTTCCTTTTCTTACTTTCACTTTTGCAGGCTCACCTCATTGGTTGACACAGCTCACCTGTGTCCCGGTCATTAATGAAAACTGAATTAAAGTAGCTCATGGATATAATTAATATATAATGTGTAACGCCCGGACTGAAGATCAGAGACAATATGAGAGTCAATCATTCATATATTTATTGTCCAAAAGGTAAGGAAGGGAAAGAACACAAATAAGGGGGTATAACTGAAAGTAAATGGGCACCAGTGCTGCGATCTCCGGATCGTACTCCTTAGAAACTCTCCTTTACCCGAGCATGCAGGGCTTTGTGCAGCGGGGTGTGTGAATCACTCTCTGTATTGGAACTAATCGCTTTCTCTCCCGTGTCCTCTCAATGTCCTCTTCGCCCCTGAACACAATGAATGATAGCAGGCAGAGGCGGAGTGAGGCACTAAAATTCACCGGGAAAATTCTGAGCAAACCAGCCCAACCCCTTTTAATAAGTCACTCCCCGACACATCTCTCTCCATGACAGTAACAATTACACTTTTTTATAACAGGGCTGCAAATGAACCAAAACCACCCAAACTAGCTTGAACATGAACACACATAACATCATTGATACAAAAACCCAACTGTTTTGCTTGAATGACACAAAAATAAGTAAACTCATTTATTTTAAGTAGACTTGACCTGCAATCAGTTCATTGGATAAACGCATTCCTCATTCCCAAGATGCTTTGCTCTATTCTACATTAGATATATAGATAGATTATAGATACTATATTGATCCCCAAGGGGAATTAAAGAACAAACAAACAAATCAAATTGTTTCTTTTAAATTTCTGACCATGAATGTTTTGCAGGATAAGCTAACCATGACAAAGATACAGAGCGTGAGCAACTGATATAAATATTGGTTGAACGTTTTAGGTAAGGAGTGTGTGGGAGTATTTGGCCACATTTTTTGCAGTGAATTGAGTAACGTCAATAATTCTGATAAGCTCAGGCTGGTCGCGTTCGCCTTGCGGCCGCTTAATTTGTATTCCGCTGTATAAATCCTTTGATCGGACCACCGGAAAAAGTCCCGCCTCTCCCGATTGCCACTCCAACCCTGATAGCAGGTTAATATCACAGGTAAACTGATCTTGTTGGGTAGGTAGAATCCAATTCTCCTTTTCACTAGAACGGGCTGTGGGCAGACAGGTGAGTATCGCTGGTGAGGTTGCAGGTGCACATTAAAACGTAGCGGGATCCAATACAATCGTCTTTAACTGGGATCACAGACTATTCAGTTCAGGTTAGTATTTCAGGTGAGTATTTCAGGTAAGTATAGTTATGTAAGAGCAAAGCTCAGTATCTTATGATCCCCACAGACAACAGATTGAAGAGTGCTTGGTTCTGGAGAGTGTGGCTTAGATTCTCTTTGTCTTTGACAGTGAAGGATCATCTGTGGTCCTGAGAAATCTTGTGAAGCTGAGGCAGGAAGAACAAGAGGTTAGCAAAGTTACCACAAGCTCAGCCAACGAGCTACTGTTTGCTGAGGCTTTTATTCTTGGCAGGTAAGTGTTCTCAGGTGTTTCCCATTAATCATCAAGGTGACGGTGACTGAACTGGGATCAAGTGATTTTGCCAATGCTGTGACTGCGCTGAGATCAGTGCACAATGAACAAGACGGCATGACATAATGTGACACTAACTGCAGTACAACTTGTTAGTTTGTCCACACATTGAGATTTACAGACAAGGAGATCTACTAAGTGGCCAAATATGCATACCACAGTATATAACAATTGGTTTTAGGCTCATTAGTCAAAAATTTAATTTAATACTCTTTTCCAAAATTATTATTACTTCAAAAATGCTACTGGCAGGGATCGATCTGTACATTTTTCAATTTACCCACTACAAAACTGGTAGGTCTAATTGTGTCCTTTTCTCCTCAAAAATCTGACACCACATGTACGCCTCTTTATGAATGTCAAGGTTTGTTTACATAATTTAGAAGTAAATCTAAGTATGAGTTTGTTGCCTTTTGCGTTCCTTAGAAATAATCATAAATTGAATTAATTCCTGCTGCATCCATGCTCTCTCAATTGTGGCCCGCAAGTGTGTGTAAAAAGCCACTCCATTTTCACCAGATTGCATTATTAATGCAAAAAGAACATACACAAAGATTTATTTTTTATTTTTAGAGTTATATTTATTGTTAGTATTGTAAAGTAAATATAAAAAGTGACATTTTGAGGATACTTAAAAATAAAATAATTTTAGTGTGTAGAACCTCTACTTGTTTGTGTCACGATCAGCTGGATGTGCCAGTCCAGAATCTGAACGGCACTCCAGCACTCAGCACCCTTGTTCTTGGTTCTTGTTACTCTGTTTGGATTTATCATTGCCGACCTCTGCTCTCGTTTGGATTATCGCCTTTTGCTTCTCCCCTTGGACTCTGTATACTGTTTGTTTCGACCCATGCACAGACCCTGACTATGCTATTCTGCATATGCCTCCATTAACCCATTTTATGCTGATGATCGACTCTGCCTGTATGACTCTGTCTTGTAAATAAACAATCTGCATTTGAATCCGAATGACTCCTCGTCTCCTGATCGTTACAGTTTGTATGCATGGGTGTTCAGTTCCCCTAATTGGATTTTGCAACTATATACCTATTAAAAACATAAGTGAAAAATAATGTTCTAAGAAAAAAGTTTTGTAAGGTCACAAAGTCACTGCCCTTCTAAGTAACACTTTTTAATGATGTTTTCATCTACAGTACTCAAGGTGATGGGAGACAGGATTCTCTCAGGTGTAAGAGCTGTTTGTACAGTACATGGTCTCCTGTGCATCAACACATAATTTGTCATCTATTATGAGTGCTGCTAATTAACATATGACAAATAGGCAGACATAAACACTCCTTATCTGTCAGTCAAAGATGATGCAAGTCTTGCTAAACAAATACAGAGCCCTTATTACATTAACTAAACATAAAGTCATAATGATTTAATCATCTTTAACTGAAAAAGTCAGAATTAGCATACATACATGTAATGTCCTTATCCTCATTTAGAGTTGCTGCAATACATTAAATATTTATTATATGACTATGATATTTTTGCCGCAAAAACTACAAAACTACTTGGCTACAAAACAAACAACTGAACATGCTTATTTGACATTTGTTGGGTCGAGGAATGTCTGAACGGTGTGAAAGGGTTTTCCAAGAAAAGACAACAACCTTTCATGTCATCTGATGTGTCCACAGACCGATGCCATGACAACACGCAAGTTTCACCCACTGTTTACCACAATGTCTTTTCTGGCAAAGAATGACTAGCAAAGACATTAATAACAGTAAATTTAGATTGAACCATCTATATTGGACATGAGCGGCGCGGTACAATGCGTCAAATAGTACAAAGTTCTATTGATGATGGATGTGGTGCAATGCAAAACATTTTGCGTCTGGTGTAGTAGTCATCATCCAGGAAGGATAAAGCACGTGCGAAGCAGTGCACGCCAGCCTCATTCATTCAGCAAACGCTCTCTGTGTGGCTGTCAGTTGCATTTTCTCTCTGAAAAATATATTGATCGTTTTTAAAAGGCAGTAAAAATGTCAAAGAGCTTTGTGAAGTGTGTGACTCCCTGTGGCCGGTATCTTACACCTAAAGATACTCATCAGTTGTGTGTTGTATGTTTGGGAGAGAAGCATGCGGCATCCGCTCTCGAGGGAAGGGACTGCCCGCATTGCATTCAACTTTCACTGGCCACTCTTAGATCCCGAAGGTTTCTCTTCGAGGAGGGGACCTTCGTGAGTGTGCCTCGCGGCTGCATGCGTGGGGCTCACAGATTGATCTTATGGAAGCAATTGAGACCTCCGAGGAGGTAGATGTGGTGAGTGTAGACAGCCAGCTGCTGCCTCAGTCACCACGCTATGAGGAAATAATTGAAGTGATCACAAGGGCGGTGGAGCGTCTAAATTTAGACTGGCCGGAGGCGCCGCCGACTGATATCCCAGCCTACCGTCTAGATGAGCGGCTCCTTAGACCTCGCCCACCTCCCTCTCGCCAAAGCCTTCCCTTCTTTCCGGACCTACACACCGAGGTGTCTAGGTCCTAGAGCAAGCCCTATTCTGCCCGTTTATGCATTCCCTCATCAGACTATTATGGGAATGTGGCAGGGCTGGGGGGAAAAAGGATATAAGGTGATGCTTACAGTCAAGCAGACGCTCGCGAGCCATCTGTCGGCATCATTGTCTTCACTGAAGTCTCCCTCTCTTCCATCTAAGCCGCTGCGTATAACATCAGGGCTAGTGGGCAAGGGTTATGCTTTAGCGGGGCAGGTGGGTGCTTGTTTACACACACTAGCGGTTCTACAAGCCTATCAAGCCGATCTATTAAGAGATCTTAGCGAGAGCGAGCAGGTAGACGCAGAAGATATTATCGAACTAGGAAGAACAGCTGATTTAGCTCTGCGGGCGACGAAAGAGACAGCTCGAGCGATCGGTTGGCCTATAGGGGGCCATGGTTGCAGCAGAGAGACATCTGTGGCTTTCTCTCTCTGATGTGAAGGCGCAAGATAGGGTCTGTCTGCTGGATTCGCCTGTAACTTCCTCCGGGCTCTTTGGTAGTGTTGTGAACACAGTGGTAGAAAGACACCAGGAGGCACGCAAGCATGCGGCTGTGTTACAGAGCGTTCTCCCACTGCGTTCATTGGCTCAACAGTCGAGTGTGCAGCCTAGCGGTAGTCCTGCCTCTTACCAAGCGAGCCAGAAACAGAGTGTTGCTGCCTGGGGACCCCCGTGAGACCGGGGTGCTGGGGCAAAGCAAAACATCAGTTCCTCTTCCTCAGTGGCCTCTAAGACAGATCTTAGAGAAGTAATCATGGCAAGGAAAGCACAAAGTTCTAAGAAATCCCGATCCCTTTATTTTAAACATGTTGTGCGCGAGCCCCCGAGAAGAAAGGCGGGTTTTGCCGCAGCAAAACACGGCGCCTGCCGATCTTCTCTGCCCTCCTTCTTCAGCTGCCATTGGGATGCGTCTCAACAGGGCTGGGGTGCGCGCTTCCCCCGAGGGGGATGTTTCAGCAGTCTACCCCACCATCTGCAGGCAAGCCAGTGGAAGTGGCGAGATCGCAGCTCTTTCGACCAGAGGCCAGCCCCTCGATTCAGCGGGGTTCTGCTTACATTAGTGGGCCCCGAACAAACTCTGGTGCTGTAAAAAGAGGTGGCTACTCTTATAGGCAAGGGAGCTATAAAAGTAGTTCCACCTCAGTTGAGAGAATCAGGCTTTTACAGACGTTATTTTGTTGTTCCAAAGAAGGATGGAGGGCTGAGGCCCATATTACATCTCAGGCAACTGAATCGTTCAGTCAGTCAGCTGAAGTTCAGAATGCTTACGCTAAAACATGTCGTGCATCAAATCAGGTCAGGGGACTGGTTTGGCATGATCAATCTCACCCCTTCACACAGAAAGTTCCTCAGGTTTGCGGGGGCAAAGCTTACCAGTATCGGGTCCTTCCCACTCGGTTTGGCACTCTCACCCCGTACTTTTTCAAAGAAAAGTGGATGCAGCCTTAGCTCCGTTGCGGCTACAGGGCATTCAAATCCTCAATTATATAGACGATTGGCTAATTCTAGCACAATCTCAGAGCGAGGCGGACAGGAATCGAGATGCTGTCCTAGCTCATATGAGGATGTTGGGGTTAACCCTCTGAAGTCTGAGGTGATTTTGGGGCCCTTGAGATGTTTGGACATGCTCCGATATTTGTGCTTTTTTCAGCTACTTATAACATTATTGACCAACCTGTATTTTTCTTGTAATCAGCACAAACTGCTCTACAATAATATGTGACCACAATGAATTTACA
>JAUMHQ010000075.1:9510618-9521412 GCA_032361165.1 Enteromius paludinosus | reverse complement strand
GTAGGGCACTACTATTTTTGAGAGTAATTTGTAATATGTAATATATTACTTTTTTGAGTAACTAGCCCCAACACTGGCCTGGACCTCAGGTTGGGAAGCACTATACAAGGGGAGACTGGCACTCTTGCCCAGCATGGTCTGGTCCAGCAGGCTGCAGCCTCTGCACATCAACTGCCTATTGATTAGAAAAGCCCAGGAATGGCCCCTCGCTCACCTGTATGCCTACAGTACCTGCTTTCTCAGGTCATCAGCTGGGTCAAGGAAGTTGGGTGTTTGGGCCTCCTGTTGGCCCCACTGTGGAGGAATCGGACATGGTTCCCCAGGTTGATCTAGCTGCTATTAGCAGCCCCTTAACAATTCCTTTCAGGAAAGACCTCCTCTCCCAAGTGAGAGGCATGATCTGGCACCCAGAACTGTGGAGCCTTTAAATCACTTATCACTTATCATCATCCTCTTGTGTGTGTCATGTGTGTTAGTCTTGCATAGCCAGGCTGAAGGTCTTGAATCCATGGCAGCTTTAACTGGCCAAGGCTCGCCCATGAGGTCATTTGATCAACATGTCAAAAAACCAATCACATTTTGTTTCAGCAGCATGTGTCAAGGTGTGAAAATGTCGCCACAATAATAGACAGTGTAAAACTCTAGAACGATTCAGCGACTGAATCACTCTCATCCTTATACTGAACATGGGACTTCTCCACAGTACTTAGGGCTTTATGAGGCTCTCCCTTTAAGCCACTTTAGTCAGCCGACTTGTGGCCCTTGTTGCTTAAGACCTCCCTTTTTCTAGCTGTAGCATCAGTCAAGTGTGTGAGCAATTTACAACCACTGTCAGTCAGTAGCCAGGTTTCATTACCCTTCAAATTGCGCAAATTGCAATTTAGCCACTTAACGTTGGTTAATGGAAACGCTGTCATTTCGAAATACTTTTTTATCAACATTTATCAAATATCGCATTATAACATTAAGTTTTGATGTGTAAAGGTGCACAATGACTAGAAATAATATTGATCAAGCCACCAAATACAGATTAAAACTAAAGTTACAAGCCTGGGTTTGAAAATGTAAGTAGAAAGTACAGATATTTATGTGAAATAAAATTTTAAAAGTCAGAAAAATAAATATTTAAGTAAATACTGATACCAGGAAAAATCTACTTAAAGGTGCTCTATGCGTTCTTGCAAAACATAGGGGTGCAGGACATACACCAAATCAAAAACAAACTTCGGCCAACCAATTGGCAAGAAGAGGTGGGGCATTAAACACCACCTCTCCTTGCCAATTGTTTTGCCAAAGTTTGTTTTTGTTGTGGTTGCCAAAGTGTTTCTTTTGGTATTGCAGCCTCTGTGTTGTCTTTTCGAGACCGGGTTTTTTCCCAATGTATTCAGAGGGCAGACAGCAAGACGATCAAGGAGTGATGCATACGGTTTGGGATAAAAATGAAATCAAGCTAAAATCCTGCAACATTGCATAGAGCACCTTTAAGTACAGTAACAAAGTTTAATCTGTTCATTGTTACTTCCCATTTCTGGTTGGCATTGGTTCATTTCAGATGCTATTAATATTTTCAGACGAAATGCAGGGCAGATGAATTGGAGATTATAAATTGCCTGACAATGAATGTGTCATCCGTGTGATGAACTGGCCATTCATCTAGAGTATTTCCCTCCCTATGGCCTGATATGCTGGGATAGGCTCTAGAATAGTGGCTGGGAAGGGGAAAAAATATATTTAGCTCCTACAGTCATTCATTCAATCATAAATACATGCTGTTTTTATAAATATATAGTAATAATAATTTTTTATATCACATTTAGAAGACTGTGGATTGTATCTAAACAACTAGATCTTGTAAAATTATTACAGAGGTATTAAGAAAACAGCAAAATAATAAGCACACATACGTACAGCTTTTAAAACTATAATATGACATTCTTTTTTTATATTGCATTGCTAACATGGTAACACTGCAAAAATTGGTTAAGCTTTCCATCTTGTGGTCATGAACTAGAATCACATGCAGCACTTCCTTAAATATGAAGATAATAAACCCCAGTAGAAAATTATATGTCAGGATATGTGACAGCCTGCTACAGTAAATTAGTATTTAACCAAAGGAATATTTATGGTTTTCCCAGTTACAGTGTTGATTGAGAGCATTCTCAAATGTTTCTCTTATTTTTTAGTGTGGGTGTCAGATTAAAATGCTAGTCAAAACATTTTTTTTAACCCAAATCAGGTTTTTATTAGATTAATCGTGTCATCGAAATCAATATATGTCACATTAGAATCATATAGTGGAACATAATCATTGTTTTAAGCATTTAAAATTTACAGACATGGTATTGAGAAAAGACAGTAGTCAATAAGAGAAAAAAAAATACTAAATTAGTACTAAAAAGTACTAGCAGCTCATTACCAGGACGTTATCCATTAATTTTGTATTTTCTTTAACTCTAAAAACTCTAAAACATAACGCAATGGAATTTGAGAAAAATCTTTTTTTTTTTTATTGTAGATAAAACAACCCTGAATAGAGGTTTAGGATCTGAAAGACATAATTGTCTTTGTTAAAGGTATAAAAAATTAAGAAAACTGCTAATACTATTGAAATGCATGTGTTAGAGACAGATTGTGTTACTTTAATGCGTATAACTGAGAAACTCTTTTAAGTACGTTTTGTAGAAACAATAGTTACCACAACACCACAGTGTCATTTTTTCATGATACAAAAACCTTTCGCTGAAAAAATTTAATCCCTTTGATCCTGATTTCCTTAGTTCTCAATCCATATATAACAGGATTCATTGTCGGTGGCAATATCATAGCACCAACCGCAATTAATTTTCTTAAGTGAGGAGAAATATCTTTTATCCTGTATGAAATAATTGTGAAAAGACCCAAACACTCAAACAAAACAAAGACAATTAGATGTGTGCCACACGTCTGCAGAGCTTTACTCCTCGTATCAGAGCTTTTATTACGAAAACAGGCTATGAGGATCCGTAGGTAAGTGTACAAAATCAGACCCACTGTTAACACCTGACAGAGAGCTGTTATCAGAAGTCCATAAAGGTTATTAATAGTCGTGTCTGCACAGACCAGTTGAAGGAGGGAAGGGTTGTCACAATAAGGATGGCTAAGGTAAGACCTACAGCGAGGCAAACGCAGGAGAAGAATGAAAAGGATGGCAATCAGTGTCAAATTGGAGAGCCAAACCAACGAAATTATCTTTGTGAGGTGAGGTTTGCTCATAATGGTAGTGTATCTCATAGGCTGGCAGATGGCCACATATCTGTCGTATGCCATGGCGGTCAAGATGAAGACCGCTGATACGGCATATACATGTATGAAGAATGCTTGAGTGATACAGATGGAGAAAGGCATGGTTCTGGTGTCAAACAGGAGCTCCCTCATGACGTGAGGGAACAGGCAAGCAGAACCTATTAGGTCATTAATGGGCAAATTTAACAGAAGAATATACATTGGTTCATGAAGACCCTTATTGCTTATGACAGTGAACAGGAGGAAACAGTTGCAGAACAATATGATTATATAATTCAGAACCGCAAAGACAAATGCAATATTGGCCTTCTCAGGGGACAGATCAAAGCCCTGAAGAGACAGATCAGATGACACATTGTAGATATTGCCAGCTGAAGACATGATATTTTCCTAAACAAAGTGAAAAGACCAAATGTATATTACAACTCAATCAAGTATATTGTGAGTAAATGTAAAACATTTAAAATACTTACAATAATCATTTGCTCCTCTACGTAAGGGTACGGTGACAGGTATTTGCTTTCGATAGCATGACGCTTATTAAATGTCTGATTGACTGAGCAGTCATCCAGCAACTTGACCTGTTCTAAAAAGTGTGTATGCTTACGTCTTGGGTCTTTTATACTATCTTTGAGTTATTAGTCTGTGTGGATTATAAATCTCATGAGGGGAAATCCCCACTATGATTATCTCATTGTCAAGGTCAACAATTCATTTTTGTCATCTGCTCAATCAATGGAATAGCAACTGTAGGGTAAGGCTAAGTTTTCGATTCTGCTGTATCAGTTCGCAAGATCTTTGCACCTCTTCTGAAGATCTTTGACTTTGCTTATAATCTGATATGATTTAAATAAATTAATTAATTAATAGCCCGACAATATGTGAATGGAGGGGTTAGGGGGATTCCAGGAGCCTGACACAGTAGAGGACAGAAAGTGGAATGAGATTTCAACTCAGGGGGGCGCAAGTCACAGCCACAACCATATGACCCTGCAGCCCAAGCCTGGTTGCCCACTGAAGCTAAGCAGGGTTGAGCCTTTTCAGTACCTGGATGGGAGACCTCCTGGGAAAACTAGGTTGCTGTTGGTAGAGGTGTTAGTGAGACCAGCAGGGGGTGCTCACCTTGTGGTCTGTGTGGGTCCTAATGCCCCAGTATAGTGACGGGGACACTGTACTGTCAAAAGAGCACCGTCTTTCGGATGAGACATTAAACCAAGGTCCTGACTCTCTGTGGTCATTAAAAATCCCATGACACTCATCGTAAAGAGTAGGGGTGTAAGCCCCGTGTCCTGGCCAAATTCCCACTGGCCTTTGTTTATCATGGCCTCCCAAAAATCCCCATCCATTGATTGGCTGTATCTCTCTCTCCTCTCCACCTGTAGTTGGTGTGTGGTTAGCGCACTGGCACCGTTGTCCTGTGGCAGCCTGAACTGAATCAGTTTCTGCATATCTCACTTCCACCCTAATTACCTGTAATGTCCGCCAATTAACACTATGGCCAGCATGTTCTTATTGGCATGTCAGAAAATGAAGAGGATGACTGTGGAGAAGCTAAGTGAGCAGATTATACCAATGGATTATTATGCCTCAGGACAGTGACTTCCTATCTACATGAATGCCATGTACTTATTCATTCACACTATTTAAGCGATACTCTACAGGGCACAGAAACATTTGTGACTTGTCCACACACCCCTAAAATGGCTCACCTAAAAGCGTTCTCATTGCCAGCACAGAAGGACCAACTTAATACAGAAGATGGACCTGTTCACACAATTAGCCAAAGTCTAAGTAGCAACATGGGCAAAACCAAAGAGCTGTCAAAAGACACAAGAGACAAAATTTGTAGACCTTTACAAAGCTGGGAAGGGCTACGGGGCAATTGCCAAGCAGCTTGGTGAAAAAAACAACAACTTTTGGAGCAATTGTCAGAAAATGGAAGAGGCTAATGATGCCTGTCAATGTCCCTCGGACTGGGCCCCCAAGGAAGATCCTAGCCAGTCTCCAGACCTAAATCCAATTGAAAATCTTTGGAGGGAGCTGAAACTCTGTGTTGCTCAGCGACAGCCCCGAAACCTGACAGATCTAGAGAAGATCTGTCTGCCATCTGCGACAGGTTCAGCCATAGGTGCTGCTCCTGGACCACACCCGTGGACATCAACTGACCAAGGCCAAGCGGTGACCTTCATCGCCTGAAGGGCGAAATCCTGCATCGGAGTTCCTGCATTGCACCTTTATCAGGACCGCTCTCGTCCAGCTGTTTTAACGCCTGGTAGATTTGCAGCATTGCCATAGCATGCAAGGCGGTGGCAGTCTTTCCGGCGGCAAAGTAAGCCTGGGCCGTGAGAGTGGACGAGAGTTTATGTGCCTTAAACGGGAGACGCGGCTGGCCCCGCCAGAAAGAGGCACAGCATGGGCATAAATGCGACAGCGTGCTCGACCTGAGGGACTGCCACGTACCCCCTGGCTGCACCACCGTCAAAAGCTACGAGGGGAGAGGAGCCTGGGCACAGGCGTGACGAGAACAGGGCCCGCCACGAACTGGTTAGCTCCTCATGCACCTCCGGGAATAAAGGCACTGTGGAGAATGCGGCTGGGCCGCTGTCCTAGACCCCAGAAACCAATCATCCAGCCTCAAAGGATCAGAGGGGGGCAGATGGGGTACCTCCAACCTGACCCCCTCGGCAGCTCGGAGGAGCATAGCCGACAGTTCATTCTTTGTGAAGTCTCCAGCTGCCCTCTTATACTCACGTAGTGATGAGGTGCACCTGGATGCAATCTGTGCACACCAATGTTCATTGGCCTTTTCTTAAAGCTCAAAGTCGATTGCTCTCTCCTGCGAGTTCCCATATGTAATGTGGGAGTGATTCAAATGAAGGGGAACTGTAATTTCCTGAAATCAGTAAACAATGTGAGCCTGTCTATGTACACATATTTTTCTTCATAAAATATGTGAATTTATGTAAAAGATGTCTATTTAATGTGCATGTTGAATACTTAAAGATATTTAAGATTTTTTGTTGTTTAGTAAATAATGATAATAGTAATCAAAACATTATGTAGCCAGACTAAATTATGCCTGCTCTGACAAACCTCAGCCCCTAGTATCAAAGTGCAATGTAAAAGTTGTGTAAGCAGTCAAAAGTGTTTCTCTGCAACCTCTGCAGTGTAAGTTTGGCACAAGAGATTTAATCCACCCATGATGACACCTTGATGAAACAATGAGTTTGAGTGACTGATTATTTTAACAATAATTTAACTATAGTTAATAGGTGCAAGTAATGCATAAAGCAAAACCAAATCAAGAAAATATATATATTTTTTTTTATTATTCATGCATTTGAAAATATTTAATATATTATTTGGACATATAACTGCACTGCATCTCAAGGGGCAATTTAGAGGGCAATAAATTTAGACTTTTGTCTCATGTGAAATATTGCTCTGTAGAGAATGTCACTTGATTAGAATCTAATGTGCGCATGCTAAATGACATTAATCCATTCCTATAGTAAACGGCACAAGTATAAATCAGACAACAACAAAGTGCTTTCCAACACCAGTGGAGTAAGATAAGAAGATGACACGATATGTAAATGCAATGCAATCATTTTATCTTATAGAATATGTTGTGGATAAACAGATGTGCTGTAGTTAAAAGTACTGCTAGAGTTTACCAGGTTGCATGAGAGGCAAAATGAAAAACATGACAGATCAAGTTTTGACCACAACTTAGATTCAACAGTTTGGTGAGATTTAGATTAAATCTAAATTATTAATTATTTGTTTATTTATGTTGAAATTGTCATTTATTATATATTCAACTTACATTTTTTTAAAACAGGCTATTAACAATTAACGTTCCCCATGTATTCAAATGGATCTGTCCTCTCGCTGGTCCTGACTTTACACTCTCTGGAACTGCCTGAGACGAGCATTTATCCTGCATTCATATTTGGATTAATAACATACTTGTTTATCTTACTCTGCAATCTAACAATTGTTTTCACAATTTGCTTGAACAGAAATCTGCACAAACCAATGTACATACTGTTGCTTAACATGCCTATCAATGATGCAATGGGTGCTACAAACCTTTTTTCTCAGCTACTGTATAATATATTATCTCAGGACACATCTATATCCTACCCTGCATGTTTGCTTCAAGGCTTTATTGTACACTTGTATGGCAGCGCATCCTACGTTATTCTTACTGCTATGGCCTATGACAGGTATATCGCTATATGTTATCCGCTCAGATATGGAGCCATTATGACTACCAAAAACTTGGTGAAAATCATATCTGGGATGTGGGTTTTTAGTTTTGCTGTCATAATTGTACTTTTCTCTCTTTTTCTGAATTACAAGATTTGCCAAACGCACATGACAGATCTCATCTGCTACAATCCATCTATAATGAAACTCATGTGTGAAGACACAAAAATGAATAATATCTATGGATTGTTTACTCTGGTTTTGTACCACATCCTTGCATTTTCTGTTGTGGCATTTACATACATTCATATATTAATCACTTGTGTTACCAATAAGCAGTCTGATGCAAAGAAAAAGGCACTTCAGACATGTGGTACTCATTTAGTGGTCTTCCTGTTCTTGGAGTTCAACACTCTTTTTCCTCTTGTTGCACACAGATCTGAAAGTGTTCCAGCTTATATACGCAGGATGTTTTCCATAACAGTTTTTGTGTTTCCTCCTCTTGTGAATCCACTTGTGTATGGTTTTAAAACTAAAGAGATCAGACAGAAAATTTTCACCTGTTTCAAGACTAAGATACATAGTGTCTGAAGATGTTTGTTTAAAGCAAAATGACATAATTAATATTATTTGATATTTATTATTGTGATTACTATTTTTATTATACTTTACAGTTTTAATATTATTATAAATTATTGTATTTATCAGCATTTTTATTGTAATTTTTATTTGTTTAGAGTCTTTAGTAATTTTTTAAATGTCTTTAAACTATTGTTGATAAAAAAAATTATTAGCACTAATAATTATTCAAATTTAATAAACATTTTTTTTTTTTTTATTATCAATCTGCTGATCAGCTGTCTTTTGTCTCTAGACAAGGATCTTAAATTTTTTGCTTCATGAGCATAAATTTGATGGACTGGGGATTATTGTGATGTTTTTATCAACAGTTCATTCTGATGGCACCCATTCACTACAGGGAATCTATTGATAAACAAGTAATTCAAGGCTAAATTTCTCTGACATGAAGATAAATGCTTTTTAGGCAAATTCATATTTTGATTTGAGCTGTTCCTTTTAACAGACACATTTTTGCTATATATGCAACATGTAACAGTTCAAAACAATAGCAATATCTGCGGCCCAGGGGATTGTGGTAGCATAAAGAGTCTTAATACTCTGAGGCAACTCAGATTTCCAATATGAAATATAATTCTAAAGAGTATCTCAGTTGGTATGTAGATTTGAATATCGTACACTTGCCACAAAGCGCCATAAATTCCCATGATTAATCTCAAATAAACAAAGAGAATTTCCACCCAGCACCGTCCATGAGTATAAATCAGATGATCACAGATGACAGCTACACAGCACTTTTCAGCTGCAGTCAAGGATGATCACTTAAGGTGGTTCAATATTGCATTTAAAGCTTTTGGCTTAGCCATATGAGATCAGCAGTTCATGTGAACAAGTTAAAATTATGAGACATAAAAATAGATGTAAAATCTAAATATTAATTATTAAAAGTAAATATTTGAAAGTAATTTGGAGTACTGATCCACTAACATGCTGCAACGATATATTCTTTTTTCGTCGTTTTTATGAAGACTTAACAGAGGTTTTAACATGCTTTTAACAGAATTGTTATTGTTGTTTTTCCCCCAGGTTGCTAGAACAATGATCCTGGATATGTTAGAATAAAAAGATGATTTATAACCATTTTGGAACAAAACCTCAAAAGTAATGTAAACACCCATTATTAGCTTGTATATGCTGGTTTTAATGTTTCAAGGTTTTTATAAGTGCATTCAGCATGTATCCAAATGGATCTGTCCTCTCAGTAATACTGACTTTGCACTCTTTGGAACTGCCTCAGGCAAGCTTTTACCCTGCATTCATATTTGGAGTAGCAACATACTTCACTATCTTACTCTGCAATCTCACAATTGTTGTCACTATTTGTGAAAACAGGAATCTTCACAAACCAATGTACATACTGTTGCTTAACCTGCCAATCAATGATGCAATGGGTGCCACAAGCCTTTTTCCTCAGCTGCTGTATAGTATATGGTCTCAGGACAGATCAATTTCATATCCTGCATGCATGCTTCAGGGCTTTTTTATACATATGTATGGTGGTGCATCTCATGTAATTCTGACAGCTATGGCCTTTGACAGGTATATTGCTATATGCTTCCCACTGAGATATGGAGCCATTATGACTACCAGTAACTTAATGAGATTGATAATTGTGATGTGGCTGATTCATTTTATTATTATATTTGTACTTTTCTGTCTGCTAATGCCATACCAGATTTGCCAGAAATACATGGCAGATCTTATCTGCTACAACCCATCTTTAATGAAAATCATGTGTGAAGATACAACAGTGAACAATATCTATGGATTATTTATTTTATCTTTATACCACTGTATTTCGCTTTCTGTTGTGGCATTTACATATATTCACATATTAATCACTTGTGTTACTAATAAGCAGTCTGATGCAAAGATTAAGGCCCTTCAGACATGTGGTACTCATTTAGTCGTCTTCCTGTTTTTGGAGTTTAACACTTTTTTCCCTCTTATTGCACATCGGTCTGAAAATGCTCCAGCTCACCTACGCCGGGTCTTTTCTATATCTATTCTTATTTTTCCTCCTATTGTGAATCCACTTATTTATGGGTTTAAAACCAAGGAAATTAGACAGAAAATTGTCAGCTGTTTTAAAAGAAAGATAAACAGTGTATAATAAACCTAAACTGATGCTTATGTAAGAAATTATATATTACAATTGTTTAATCATGTATGTTAAAAAATTTTATTTCCTATATAATTATTTATATCACACATTTATATTAACTACATAGATTTGACTTTTTTAATCTTCAGATCAAGTTCTTACGACAGCTCCCATATATTATTAAATTTATTTATTTCTAATAACCTACAAGGAAGAAAAAGTGCTTCTTTGGCATGTTACTAATCTTTAAAATAACCTGTTATTTTTAGAGTTATTAAATGTTCAGTTCAGCTAAACTATCAATGAATTGGAAATTATTTTATATATGCCATGCAACCAACCCTAAAACCATCATGTCAACCACCCCCACTCAAACTCATCATCTGATTAATATTATCCAGGTGGCATTATTTATCAGAGGCCAAAAGTTATATCAGAATTAGGGCTAGGACTCGATAAAAAAAAAATAATCTAATTAATTAGAGGCTTTGTAATTATTTAATCGGAATTAATCACATTTTAATTGCATATAAATATTTGACCTGAGAACT
>JAUMHQ010000075.1:9471669-9482790 GCA_032361165.1 Enteromius paludinosus | reverse complement strand
GCTCACCTGCACTGTTCAATAAATCCACCCTCCGGGGTTTGTTCTTCATCACACTCTCTTGTCTTGTCGTGCTCTCTTTACGTTTTGCAAATAACGCATTTCGAGAGGAAACGCGATATGAATTAATACCGCACAGCTGGTAGCTCATCAGCTAATCAACCAACTTCCAATCACCACCTTTCCCCTTCACTATATAAACCCCAGACTTCATTCCGTCCATATCTCGCTTTAAGCATCCCACCTCCTCCCCGTCTCCACCGTTTTTCCAGTTTACGTTTCCACGGGGGAGCAGTACGGGACCGAGCCGAACTTCGAACCCTGCCCTTGCTAGGGTTCGGGTTCGCCGTCCTCCCAGGCTCGCTCCCCTGACAGCATGCCAAACCTGCTATTCTATTTACTAGAAAACTCGCAATCCTATTCATGAGGAAAGCGTGAACTCTTGAAATTGTTAAGAGGTGGAAAAACACAGCAAAAGGGTCCTGACCAAGCCTCAAAATGTGACGAGTTGGAGGGAGACTGTGTTGGTCAAAAAGAACATCATTGTGTTAAATTGGTGATACTTATTGATACTTGCTATGTTGATTAGATTTAAATCAGGCCTAGCAGACATGAGGAACAGCTCCATTAGCAGAATATTGTTCTTTAATGGCATCTGTTTTTCCATAAAGAACCATTTACATACATGGAATCTTTTCATTACAGGGGAAAGGGTTCTATGGATTATTCAAATGTTCTTTACACTGTGAAAAAAACTGTTGGAAGGTTCTTTGGGGAAACAGTTGTGCTTTTTAATAAGAGTGCAGGTTTGACTCCAGTCCAAACTCCCAGTAATTCAATCTTAATGTCCAGAGTGTGTGTGTTTTTTTGTTTTTGCTTTTTACAAACGCTAGACCGTTTCATCACCTTGTGATGTCTAAATGATTAGACCTGTGGGAGAGTCTATTAATGGCCTCTAGTTTTGTTTTGTCACTTGTAATAAACCTTTTGATAATAAACCTCTTGTGCTTCAAGAATATTCCCCAGCTATCCACCACCTACAGTAAACCACAAACACTGTTGCTAATAAAACCTTGGGGTTTTATGTCTCACGGCCTTTACTTGCAAGTGTTCTCAATCTCAATCATTTCTGAATTACAACAAAAACTTCTTAAACAACTGAGACATTCTTACCAAAGGAACAGTTTTTATGATTTTGCTTTTATTAAATATTTCTATCATGCACTAAGACATATCAGTGTCAGACCTCTGACTTCAGTTAACAAATTTGGTTGAGAATGCAGACCGTGAACACATTTAGTAAGTGCGATCTCGGTTACATATCAATAATTCTCTATCAATAATCCCATTTTACTGCTCATTGTGGACATCTCTTTTCTATAACAGTCTGATTCAATTAATATATTTCTTAGTGCATTAGCATAGAGCTCCCTGATCTTACTTGGGAGTGTCAAATTAGTTAGATGCTTAAAATGGTCCATAATGTAAAACACAGGTCTATCCAGAATTCCCATGTCAATGGACCATGAAAACACTGACCCTACTGGGACTAAAGACTAGAGAGGAAACATATTAATTAAGTCTGTGAAACACTGGTCAAGGGAAAGCTGCGGTGAGTTGATTAAGACTGTAGAGACCAAAGGCCAAAGTGAATTAAGCCTCAGGTCACTTTAAATGTTAAAGAGTTGCTGATGCAGAATGCAACTTATTGAATGTAAATGTTTTTTTGTGTGTTTTAATCACATCATTCAATAGATGCCATGGTTGACATCTTTATTGGGAAAATAAAGTCCTCCCTTACCCTACCCAATACTTTATTTTCAACTTTTGTTATTATTTCTTTCATTTTTACTTAAAATAAATTCTTTTCTGATGTTATTTGAAATTATAAAAGGGAGAAAAAGGTGTTGAGCGCTAAGAGGGGGCCACTCTTGCCACTGCAAGGAACACCACAAAGGTGTATTATTCACGATTATCCCCACAATGGTCTCCAGTCAAAAAAAAGAAAGAAATCTGGGATAGCATAACCATGAAATTGGCATGTCTTGTTCCCATCGAGACAGTGGGACGTGATCCGTTAAAAATGGCACGATTTTTCAAGCGCTGTTATAGCTATAACGTTTGTGTAAACTCATCTTTCTTTATATAGACTCTTAAGCCGTTTCTGTCAAATGGTTCGCCAGCTGATGTGCCTTAGGATAGTAATTAAAAAAGCTAACAACCACTAGTTTATGGAAACTTAATTAATGAAAACACTTCCATTCACTGGGTGTAGGCTATGACAACTAAAGTATTTCATGTGTAAAATTTAAATTTAAAGTAAAAATGTACATTTAATACTAAATCAGATTTTATATAAAATGTCCATTTAAAATGTTCTATGTGTAGTTAAACTGCGATGTGAAAAAGTGTTTTGCGTATTGGTGGTCACGATAAGGTATAGCTAAGAGCGCTCCAGACCAACCTTACGAACGAATGACTTACAGAAGGTATACTTAACTAAGAAGGTTTCGGAAAACATACGCTAAAGATAAGGTACGTCTTAAGGTACAACTTAATAACGATGTAGCATTAAGGTGGTTCAGGAGAATGCAGCCTTGATCTTTATTTGTTTACCCACAGGGCACCCAAGATGTAGGTGACTTCTTTGGAAGATTTGGTTGCCATTGTCTTCCATTATATGAATGACAGAATAGTTTGAGTTAAAAATGTTTGTTTGTGTTCTACTGAGGAACAAAGTCACCTACATCTTGTATGCCCTGGGGGTAAGCAGATAAACATCAAAATTAAATATTTGGGTGAACTATCCCTTTGAGGGTGGAATACACTATGTGACTTTTAAGAACTGAACAGATTATTAAAACACTAGGCATCATACACTTAAATAGTGACAAAGGAAAACTTAGCATCATACACACTACCAGACTTTAAACTTGTTCCAAACACATGCCTGAAACGGATTCCTTGTTGCTAGGAGCAATTACAAATAAAAACAAATGTGTTCTAAAAATGTCTGAAAGTATCAAACATGTTTGATACCCTCAGACTGGATGGAAAAGTCTGAAGCTAAAAAATGGGAGTCTGTGACCACAACCCAATTTCTATGGAATCTATCTAGACTGGCTCTGACTTTTCTAAAAGGAGTCATACAAAGCAAATTTTCCACAGGCTAATATGATCCTTTATGGTCTTAATGGAAAGTTTGTAATATAGCTAGTTTTAAAGGTACCATAGAATGGAAAACTGAATTTACCTTTGCATGGACATAACATACTGTGAGTCTCAAACACCATCATTTCCTACTTCTTATATAAATCAAGTGTTTGCAAAAGAAGACTGAAAAACGGTAAAATTCCAACACAACACAGACTGCTTCGTAACAGTCTAGAGGCATAATATTTATGCTCACCACATTTGTATATACCCGCACACGCTTATCATTCTGAAGGGTCGATGTGCAATCTCAGAACAACAGGTTGTTCCACAAAATCGGCATCTTTCATCTGATACCGGCTCAAACATATAAGGTTGAATGCCTAATCCCTCCATTGTTCACGCTGGACAGTAGAAATTTATTTGTGCTACTGAAATGAGCAACGCTGAGAAACAGCCAATCAGAGCAGACATCCTCATTACTATTCATGAACCTTCCAAATAAGGCAAAAACAGACGGTTTCATTCTAGGGTCAAATTCTAGGGTTGTAAATAGACCTGTAAAACCTTTTCTGGGCATTTTTCTCCCCTTACCTAAGCTACATACCTTCTATGTACATATCAGAGAAAAAAAATTCTCAACGATAGTTTAAAAAACGCTCGATTTACTCTTTTGAAATCACTCTGTTCTGTGTGCTTCCCCTTTAATACATTTAACAGCAAAATACCTCAATCGCTTATAGGAGTCATGCTTGTCTCTGCGTCTCGGTCTGATGACGGCTCACTCAGGGCGGGTCTGAGGTAAGACACCAGTCCAGACTGTGTGAGAGACTGCTGTCAATCAACAACTGTGGGCGCGGCCTCTGTCGGTGTGATGCCACACCGACATGCGCTTGAGAATGGCTTAATTTCAGAGAGGCAACCTATTTTTATTAAATTAAAAGAAAACTACTGGTGGATATTTACCAATGTAGGGTGGTTGTGTACACACACTGCCAACACACATTTTAGTCCAAACAGCTTGTAAAACTGCATGTGGCACTGGATGACCCCTTTAACTAGCCTCAACTTGTTCAGACTGTAAAACCGGGTCGTGTATTCCAGGCTTTATTTTAAGAAATTTCTGAAGAAAGAACAAAAAAAAAATTTAATGTAGTGATCTACGTTTTAAGGAAAAGCCATACATGACTTCATGAAGTAATTTTCTGTTGCAGCATTTCCAGGAGGCCACTTGAGTGTATTAGAGTCCCGGGAACACAACAATTGGTCCTTTTGGATGTCTTTGCCTGCACTGTTTTGTTGTCACTGTATCTGTTTGCAGCAAAATTATTGCCATAACTGTTCTGAATGGTTTTTATGGCATTTCTAACAGACAAACAACTGTAATGTAAAAACAAAAGTATGAAAAAAAAATCTAATTTGATAATAAAACTAGCAACAATACTGTGCAACATTAACCAAACTAAAAATGTGTGCCTTAAAATTCAAGCATTAAAATTTTTATAACAATTCAAATGTTCATCATGACAGTCATTTTAAATTTATAATTATAAAATATAAAAATACAAAAAAGTGCTTTGGGTTGTACATTAACTCAGCATTTGTGGGTGATGTTTTCAATTATTGTGAAGCATCTAATCTCCAGTCACCTTTTCTCAACAAAACATAGGCAAACTGATTTCAGTTTATTCTTTTGACAAACTCTTCTGCTTATTAAAAACAATATGTAGCCTTTTATATATTATTATTATTTTTTATTTTTAAATACAAAGTAATACAGTATTAAATCCCCTTTTTATACTGTAACATCTTGCACTGACTAATATTCACCAATAAACAGCTGAGTGGATTATCTCATTCTTCAGCGTCCTCTAGCGGCAGTAGTTTCCTATTACAAGTTGGTTTTCAGCCTGGTTACTGGTGATTGTCTTGGGTTAACTCTTTTTTCTTCCCTGTCAATATGAATCTCATGAGGTTATACAACTTTTTTGTTTGTTTGTTTTGTTTTGGTTATACTTTTGAAGTGATTACCTTACTTACTGTACTGACACTACAGTAACATCATGTTGAGCGGTTAACAGTCTCACAGTTCATGAAGCGCTTTGTGTCTAAAGAATTCAGCAGAAATCAGTATATGATTTTCTATATGCCATGCCTATCACCCTTGTTGTCACCACTACAGGCCTGCAACTTTAAGAAACAGGTAATGGCCACTTTGTAACCTGATCAAGGCTTGAATAAATGATGGTGTAGGATCTGGATTCACTATTGCCACGGTTGCTGCTCTTTGCATTTCCAAGGACAGAAACCAGCTGAGCAAAGATAATCAAGCTGAAACACGTTTAAACAGCATCCTGCTATTAATAACCCTAAGGATGAATCCTGAGTAGTAAGTAATTCTGGCTTTCAAGATTGCTTCTCTATGTTATTGCGGTGCTGGTTTTTTTGTTTACAGTACATTGTGTTGCCAACAATCGACAGACTTTCTTAAGTTGAAATGAATAGAGGGCTCTAATTTGTTAATATTAGTATTAGACTTTCTGCCCCAAAATAATAGGTACATAAACATTCTTCTTAAACTGAGCATGAATGTCAGTACAGAAGCATGTTAGTAATATTATATTGTTTTTTCCTTAGTGACTACCTGTTCAAGTTGCTGCTGATCGGGGACTCTGGTGTAGGAAAGTCATGTTTACTTCTACGGTTTGCTGTAAGCGATTTTCTGTTGAAAGTAGTTGACCCAAAAATGTCAATTCTTTCTGTTATTTACTCACTGTCACGATGTTGATCTATGTGGCAGATGTTTTTATCAATGTAGAACAAAATAGATTTTTTTAAAGAGTCTGTTTAAGGAAGAAACGAGTTAATAATACAATTATTCTAACAGGATGACACCTATACAGAGAGCTACATCAGCACTATTGGAGTAGATTTTAAAATCAGAACTATCGAAATGGAGGGGAAGACAGTTAAACTGCAGATTGTGAGTATAAATATAAGAGATATTTATATACATTCATATTCACACTTAGTTTGTTTGTGTCAGATCATGTCAGTCTGGGTTTTTTTTTTTTTGTTTGTTTGTTTGTATTAGATCTGTTTTAAATAACACATTTAAAATCTAGTTATTTTTGACACAAACTACTAATTCGCTGGTTAACTGACTAACCAGTCAAATAAGCGTTGGCAAAAAAAGCTTTAGATTCTTAGAGCAAGAATGGCGTACTCACATTTTCTAGTCTTTTTGCATAAAACATGTGTTTTTGTAACATTTTTACTTTATCCTAAAGTGGGATACAGCAGGGCAAGAGCGATTTCGAACAATAACATCCAGCTATTATCGAGGGGCACATGGGATTATAATAGTCTATGATGTCACAGAGCAGGTAATCCTTTTAAACATAACAAAAAAAATTTATAGCATTTTGGTTTTAGAGAATAAAGTACTTTGCTTTTACAGGAGTCTTTCAACAATGTGAAGCAATGGTTAGAAGAAATTGACCGTTACGCCTGTGAAAATGTTTCCAAGTTGCTGGTGGGTAATAAGAGTGACCTTGCCTCCAAAAAGGTTGTAGACTTTACCACAGCAAAGGTAAGCCTTCCTCTTATGCAAACTTAAGTCTGTTCTACAGAAATGGCAGATCTAAGCAAATATTTGAATTTCAGGAATTTGCTGATTCACTCAAAATCCCATTCCTGGAGACAAGTGCCAAGAATGCAAACAACGTAGAGAAGGCATTTTTAACAATGGCCTTTGAAACCCAGAAGAGGATCGGGACGGACAGCGTTCAGAATGAAGCTGTTAAAATGGGATCCAAAATAAACAGTGCCCCCTTATGGCCTGGTGGAGAGAAGTCAGTGGCTGAGGAGGTCAGCTCTTGTTGTTAGTGCTTGGTATCTTTTAAATTAAGGATAAAATACATTTTGTTTATAAAATGTTTCTTTTTTTCTTCTTTTTCATTCTAAAATAAGTCGTTTATTTTATGCGCTAATGAATGTGTTACATTCCTTTTCTGTAAATCATTTTCTGATCAAGTTTGCATTGTTCTATGTGCTCTTTTCGGTGATGGACAAAACCTATTAGCATACACAAATGTTAGGGGTTGTTCAAATATTAAAAAAGTCGTTTATTCTGAATTTGTTTGATCATAAATAGAGTAAAATGGTAATGTTGTGACAAAATATTCCAATTAAAAACATATTTTCTATTTTAATATATTTTAAAAAGCCATTTATTTCTGGGATTTCTGCAGCCATTACTCTAGTATTCATCTTCACATGATCCTTCAGAAATCACTCTAATTTGCTGATTTTCTACTTTAGAACCATTTACTGTCAGTGCTGAAAACAGTTGTGTTGCTTCATAATATATTGTGGAATTTTTAAAAGAAACAATATATGAAATCTAAGAGAAATTCAGCATAAAATATATTTGCTTTTTAGTTTCTCAAAAAATAAAAATGTACATAGATTAAAAAGTAAGCTTTTTCTGAGTATCAAGCAATCTCTCACTGTGCATTGCTTATACAAAAGCATTTGCACTGGATATGAATCTAAATAAACACTCAGATCAACCTAATGTGCGATATTACATGCACAGATAAAGCACTGGCCCAAGAGTTGTTGTGCTTGACACTCCATTATATGTTTTTTAGTGTCACAAAGAAATAAATTATAAATCATGGTCATTATCTCATGGATCTCATTAAAAAACAGTCAAATAATAATACAATTCAGGAGATGTAATATACATAATGTGATGGTCATATTCTGACATTTAGCTGAATATATAATATTCATTTTTATAACATTTCAAAATTTTTGAAAGATGTGCATTTTGATTTATAATGAAAACTCTAAAAGGGTTCAACTTTTTTAGGTCAAGCATTGCAAGTGTTTGAATCAAGCACAAAATTACGTTACAACACAACAAAACAAACTCAGCTGACAAGATCATAACATAATACTCAATCATTAAAGGTTTTAGGCTTGTTTCACATATCCTGTGAACTCATTTTGAGCTAGACACTCAAAATAATTTATTGGGTTACTGCAATGTAGGAGAATTACTAGTAAGAAAATTGAAAAATTGTTGTCCCAAGAGAGTTACCAGTATGTTTTCCTTTTACAGGCAACCCTATAACACAATACTATTGAAACACCTATCAAAATTCAATACAGAAAATTTCTATATCAATACAGTACACTGGGACAAATCTTCTCACAAAGAGTTTTTTCTTTAAAAACCAGTGTCTTTTTTTTTTTCAAACAAATAGGTCATTTTTATGTCATTAATATCATTTTATGTTGCTCTAATTCAAATACTTCTATTTGAAAAGATTATGTTGATAAGAATTATGCTGTTTTCTGCTGATTTAAGTATGTATTGCTCTGAAAGTTGACTTCTTCTTGGACGCAGAAGAACATGCATTGTGAAAGGTGTAACTTGTTCAGGATGCGTGAAACAAGCCTCAAACTGAAATTTACAAAGAGCTTATGTAACAAGAGAAAATAAAAACCTTCAAAACACATTACAACCAGGACTTTTTCCCAGTAAATCTAGCCATGTTGGCCAATTTCAACCTTATGCGTTCCCTCTCTTCTGGGTTCCTCTTTGAGGTGCATTCAAGAGTAGAGCCAGTCTCGAAGGAGATGGCTGGGCCATGTGAAAGTAAAGCTGTCCCTGTCTTTTCTTCACACAAGGTGTTTGTGGGGGACTGCAGGACCAGCCTGCTTCGCATTGAATGTCTGAGGCGTAGCAGCAAAGGGTTGCGTTGAGAATAAAGCTCCCTCTCTGGCTTGATGCACAGGAAGCAGGCAGCACACAACATGCGGAAAATGTAGATCCATCCGAGGTAGTGAAGCTCCACAATGTTCAGAAGAAAACAACCCAAGCTAATGGTAAACATAAAATTAAGAAAAATGGTCTTTTCAGTGGCTCGCGACACAAAACAATCAGTCCGTGTTGGACAAGGGTACGTTTCGCATCTAAACAAATGAGGCACCTCAAATCCAAACAGGTAGTACTGACCGACAAGAAACGTGATCTCTAGGACGGAGCGGATCAAGACGTGAACAATATAGATGAGGAGAACCTGACTGGAGAGTGTGGTTGGATCCTTGCTGACATCACCGAAATCATCCTGGAGGAGACTTTGCACCACGCTTTCCTCATCCTGACCACTCCATTCTTCTCCCTGGTGTCCAAAACCCAGTCTGACACCGTCTCCTTCCAGCTGCCCAGAATAGTCTCCCACGGGGTGCTTCCCCTTCGCCTGGACCCTCTCTGTCTCCGGCTTCTCGTCTTTGGTGATTTTGTGCAGCACGTAGATGATGTAGAAGATGGAAGGTGTTGAGACCAGCACAATCTGGAAGACCCAGAAGCGCAAATGTGAGACGGGGGCGAAAGTGTCGTAGCAGACATTGTTGCAGCCCGGCTGTAGTGTATTGCAGGTGAACTTGGACTGCTCGTCGCTGTACACAGCGTCTCCGACAAGGGTCACCAGCAGGATGCGAAAGATCAGAAGCACTGTCAGCCAGATCTTACCGATGACCGTCGAATGATTCTGTACCTCTGCAAGAAAGCGGCCAAGAATTGACCAGTCCCCCATTTCTTTTTTTAATCTGGAGAAAACAAGGAAATAGCGGAAAGGCAGAGATTTTCTGTTATTTCTTGAAAGAATAGAATATAAAATTTCAATTAGCAGAAAATGTACTCACTCTCAGGTCACCCAAGAAGTAGAAGAGTGTATTTGTTCATCTGAACAGAATTGGAGAAATTTAATATAATCACTTGCTAACTAATGAATCCTCTTCGATGAATGGGTGCCGTCAGAATAAGATTTCAAACAGGTGATCAAAACAATATAATCTATAACATGACTCCATCAGTCAGTTTTTTGTAAAGTGAAAAACTGTGTGTTTGAAAGAAACAAATCCACTTTGAACTGTAAGGATTTTCTCCAAATCTGCCCCTATAAAGAAACACATCTAAATCTTAAATTAGTCCTAAGACTATAATTTTCAGCAAATTTTCGGTTCCTGAGAGTTAACCAATATGCTCTTTAGACAAATAAAAACACTATGAAAATTTGTGATGAAAGGATGTTGATTTAAATTCTTCATCATGCATGTTTCACTTTTTTTTTTAGCTTAATCTAACTGCTTGATTATTTGTGTCATCCACACTATGGTGAATTTAGTTACATTTGTCCACTTTTTGCCATTTAGGTGACCTGAATTATCCTTATATCCCTCGTATAGTCATTTATTAATTTGGTAGGAATTAATTGGCTCACAAGTATAATGAAATAGTACAACATCATGACCATTACCTTGACTGATATAATAATAGAGACAAGAAAAAACACTTACCTCTGAATAATTTGTCTACAAAAATGACAAAATGTGCAAAAAATAAAATTTGCATTGCTACATTTGAAAAAAAGGTCTGTTTGTCACCAGGAAAAAGCCTCGGTGTGAGAGCTGGGGGAAACGGGCTGACCACAGGCATCTGTCCAAACCCTCATTGTACTGTATTCACATAAAGAGTCCCAATGTACAATGTCACAAAGATTTAAAAATACAATGGGATGCAACATCTCTGAATGTCCCTGAACAGTCAAACTGATTGTTCAAAAGAACCTGCTGGAATGGAGGAACAATGCTAATTCATGAGAGATTTTGTCCTGTACCTGCTCTGAGAGTGAGAAAGCTAATGAAATTATTTTCTGCATGATAAATAGTTAAACACTATGAAAATTAACAACATTTAATATGTGCTGAACCATTACGCTCATATTTTTCTTATTAAATTATTGTCAAATAACTCAGGCTTCCTAATGTTAAAAAGTATTATAAACACACAGAACAATATGTCACCTTTGGGTTAAAACAGTCTTTTAATTTAATAATTATTTAAGCATAAAACGAAAATTCTGTGAAATCTTAAGAATATAAATATGCTTTAAA